>JAADVN010000184.1:0-28334 GCA_023335535.1 Globisporangium spinosum
AACCGTAGATGCGGTTGATCGACGCGCACTCGTGGTTGCCGCGCAAAATGAAGAAGTTCTCTGGGTACTTGATCTTGTACGCCAGGAGCAGGCAGATCGTCTCCAGACTCTGTTTGCCACGGTCCACGTAGTCACTGCAGTCACACACAGCAGTTAGAACTATTTCCATCGCACAGAATCCAGATCACTTGTTTGATGCAAGAGGGAAAAGGTGCTCACCCGAGGAAGAGGTAGTTGGCTTCTGGCGGAAAGCCGCCGTACTCGAACAGGCGCAGCAAGTCGTAGTACTGACCATGGACGTCACCTGCACACACACACGCACGCACATACACACACACCGTGAGTGGACCATTCCAGGGAACGTCGCGCGGAAGACACCCCATTCGTGTCGTCCGTGGGCGCGGAAGAAAGCAAAATGCCGTACCGCAGATCTTGATCGGCGCCTCGAGCTCCAGGAGAATCGGCTGCGAGAGGAACACCTCGCGCGCGTGCTGGCAGAGCCCGCGGATCTCGTTCTCCGCCAGGTTCACCTGCTTGCCGGGACGCGCACCGCGCACGCTGAGCAGCTTCTCGATGATGTTGTCCACGTCGATGGCCTCGAGAGACGTCATTTTTGCTTGCTTGCTGGAGCTTCTTCTTCGCTTCTCCTTTCGTTTTGTCTGCGACTCGGAAGGGAATGAATGAGTGGGTGCTGAACGCAGAATTGAGTGGAATTTGAAAATTGAGAAAAGCGTTTCTCGTGTCAATCGCAAAATTTTGAAAATGAAGACACAGGAAATTCACAAATTCCTGTCGAAGAACAAAGGAACTGCGACACCCATTGTAGGAACCAATCACCAACATTTAAAATGCTGATCCCGAAATTAGGATATTTCCATTTCGCTCTTTGTAGAGTTAACAGCGCTTTTTTTCTTATACTATTGCAATTTGCTATTGTTTCAAAACGATGAAACACGGTTTTCGAAGCATACTTTGTCCAAGTCACTCGTGTTTCTACTTTTGCAAAACACTGGACTTTCACTCTTTCGAGTTTGCAGCGATTTGCAAAATGTGGAACGGAATCGTTTCTTATAAATAGTATGCAAGGTTTCTGTTCCAGATTATGAAAAACCTTACGGTTTTTCCACATTTACCCGATCACATATAAACTACTTCTCATAGAAACTGCACTACAGAGGAAGAGCATACCAGATTTTTCATGTCCGCTTCGGAATTTCTCTTCATAGGTGTGGACACCATAAAGGACACAAATGACTATCGTTTAATTGATACTAATATCTCCCGTGCAAAACGAGTATTTCTGTGTAAAGCTCCGTCTTGGCTGTCCGTGTGATACCACAGTTTCTCCATACTATCTGTCAAAGCAAAGTTGGAACGACTTTTTGAAGATAAACTCGTGTGTAACCCGGCTGTAACCCAACCACAACTTTGTTATTTTGCTCACAATTTCGATTCTCTGAAAGGAGATGCAAGCGCAAGATGAGGACGAGCGGCTTGGCGACGACAGCGCGGACGAGCGCGCACCAGATGTAATGGGTCTTAGCCAGCCATTACATGAAGGTGGATCTGTTTGCCAGATCGTGTGTGCCACACACCACCTTCGCTGTGCATTGCAGAGGCAAAAGACAAAGGGATTACGGTACAACTGGTCCCTGCATGCACGTGTGACGTCATCTGATGACGTCACAAAGGCTCTCTGTACTAATCAGTGCAGAATGTTCTTCACATGTACTAATCAGTACGGAGTGTTGGCATTCATGTACCAATCAGTACAGAATGATGGTTCCTGCTTTGGGGAACCTCGCTGGTGACGCACGCGACGTGTCACTGCGGGTTGAAGTGATGGCGCGAGCCAATCACTTCACAGAGAACTTTCCACAGGACTTCAAGTTCAAGTCCTATGGGTTGAACCTCAGTGTACCCAAGGTTTTATATATCAGTTTAGTAGGTTTATCTCTGCATGTGTAGGTTTTATTCATAAAACCTGTAGGAGCCCTTGAGGCTAATTAGGAGCAGTGACAGGAACCATAACACATTTTAATTCAGTTGCAAATTTTCCTCCAACCTCTCAAGTCTTCTCCTCCTTCCCTCCAAGTCGGGAACGCTTCCTTAGACGCAAGCGTGTGTGCCGTGTTTGAGGGGCTGTTGTGAACAGCGCCCTCTTACAGTACGGGTTGTGCCGACCTCCAGGTAGGGAGCCGTAGAGATGCTCAATAATTCTGTCTGGAGTCACAACGGATTGGCACTTGGCAGCGTGCTTCCTTTATTTGAAACACAAGCAAAAGGAGTCAGCCAATACGCTTGGATCGATTGATCCGACCGCTCAACAGTACCTTGTGGCCGCTGTACACAAACTGCTGGTTTTCGGTAGGGCGGCACACACCACGCACCGCCCCGTTGATGAAGCCAACACAGCACCTTAACGGTGCGCCTTTCTGCTTTACTGCGTCAGCGAACGCTTGAAGCTTGAGCGAAGCCAGTCGGGAACAGTCGAAGTCGAGCAAGTGAGCGAACTTGCTGTATACACGCTCCAACACTCCGTTTCCTATGATCGAAATCACAGTCTCGTCGCGGTCGAAGAACTGCTGCATGTCGCTGAGGCAATTCGGGTACGCCAATCGGCGCAGCAGGATGCACAGCGCTTGAGTGCCTGATGCTGTGTGATGCGAGTTCGTTCGGAACGTGTCGGGAAGGCGAAGCAGGCGGATGAGTACGTTGACTTGCTCTCTCATAAAGCAAAAGTTCACCTTCCACACAGTACTGTCAGTCAACGAAGAGTTGAACGCGAGATGTCTCGCGCGGCGCCGCGCTGCGGCCTCCTGTCGCTCGTCCTCGATGTTGCCTTCTTCAGCAAGCAGCGGCAGCAGTAGCTCGTCGTCGGAGCTTTCGTCGCAGGTCATTTTTGGAACTGAGAGTGTCAGGGGTGATTTTCTAAATTGAATTATGAATCGTCGGAATACGAAAAGAGATTCTACAGTACTATTTAGGATAGATTCCACAGTCAAATTAGGATAGAAAGTCAGTTTTGCGTAAGGTCTCTAATGTTTCTAGCTTTCATTGAATGAAATTCATGAAAACGAAAAGAAATCTTGGGAGCTCGCCCTCATTTTGCCTTGCTATTGCCATGTGATTCGCAACAAAACTCGCTTATTCCCAATCCGCAAAGAGGCGCTTCGGATGGCGCACTGCTGGCTCCATGGCAAGAGTGGCAAAGATCAGCTTATTTGCAAGCAATGAACAAAACATACGAAGAAGTACTGATGTACTTTTAAAATGTTGATCTTCACGACGCTTTCTGTCACCAATCCGAGTGTCGTCACGTCGAAGGGTCCCAGCAATCACTCGTCTTGATCAAGAACTCCCAAGACCAGAGATATTCACGCGACAAGTGTTCAAAATATTGCGATTTCAAATTCACGATTGAAAACCACCTTTCCTTAACATTGAAACAGTCGCAGATCGATTAAATATGAGTGGTGTTGCAATGCATCTGCTTTGACTCAAGCCGTGAGGTATTGGGTGCGAGTGTGCGTATTTGTATGGATGCGAATATGAGACGCACCCCACATACTCAGATTATTGATTCGAAGTGTTTGCTTGACTGGAGATCTTTGCTTTTTCTCCCAGTCGTCAGTCGAGATAGAGGAAGAGAAGGATTTGGTTGGATACGTCGCCGTTTCTTTCTTTGAAACTGTTGTTTGGAACCCAAATCCTGAATTTTTGATAGAAAAGTGATTTGATGATTTTGCTCATTTATCTGTATTTTATCTGTATTTTATCCGTATTGTATTACGCTTCTTTTTCTTCAAGCAGATGAATGCATTTTCTGCACGTGTTCAATTCCAAAATAGGGTAAGCAGAAAATTGTTTCAGCAAGGTATATCCTATCTTTTATATACCTTATTTCGACATTGTTTCGCCTTTCATTCTTATTCATCACACCCTGTTCTGTAACATTTCTACATCCGGGTGGTACCATGTCGCAGAAAAGAGGTGTATTTCCCGCGAATCTGCATGTTATTATCGTTTACTCACTGCGTCGTTTTCCTCCACTTCACTCATCTCGAGCGTTAGTTAACGAAGGGTCCAGTTTCCAAAAAAGCGAGCGTGAAAGCGTCAAAAAGGAAAAAAGTCGGCACCACCAGGCACGCCGACGCCTCTGCTCCCCCGCCCGTCGCGCTGTGTACGCGCCTCGTCATCTCTCTCGTCGAGTCCATCGAGCGTCGCCCGCCCCACGCATCGCCTTCATCCCTTCCCCGCGTACGCGTGCCCATCGAGAAAGCCGCTGAACCCACTGGCGACCATCCACCCGCTCATCGTCGTCACGTTCATTGGAGAGAACAGAACTCGGCACAGCCAGCGTACAGACAGCTAAAGCAGGAGCTAAAGCAGCAGCAGCCATGCCCAAGGTCGACGTCGACATCGATGACGACTTCCAGCACGAGCAGCAGTACGCGGCCCCTCCGCCGTATCAAGGCGCCGGCGGCGTAGGGTACCCACAACAGCAGCAGCAGCAGCAGCACGCGCCACGTCCGAGCTATAAGCAGGAACGCCAGATCCCGCCGCGCTCGAACCAGAGCACATCGACGTCGCACAGCCAGAGCCACCACAGTCACAGCAACGGGAGCAACTCGAACAACAACCAGTACAGCAACCACGCGGCGGACGATGACGACGACGACGACGACGAGGAGTACGGCACGGACGAGTACCAGCGCACGCTCACGCACGCCAACAGCTTTAACGTCGAGCAGATGATTCAGATGCGAGAGAGCAACGGCAACTTCCGCGACAGTCTCATGTTCCAACCGCGCCAGACGGAAATGGGCAACCCGCTCATGCGCATGGACGACGGCTACCGCCGACAAACAAGTGGCACTGGCGGCGGCAACCGCAGCACGAGCGGCAGCTTCAGTCGCACGTCGATCCCCGCGACGTTCACGGACGGACTAACGCCGCTGCTGCAGGCGGCGCGCTCGGGCGACCTCGTGCTGCTCAACGCGCTGATCATCCAGCCGGGCACCGACATCCTGCGCCGTGACCCAATGTACGGCCAGACGGCGCTGCACTTTGCGATCCGTGGGGGCCACTTGGGGGTCGTGCAAGCGCTTCTAATGCCGCAGCTCGCCGGTTCGATCGTGAATGTCGCCGATAGCAGACGCAACACTGCGCTCCATTTGGCGGCGGCGAAGTCGCGGCGCATGACCAAGCTGCTGCTCGAGAGCGGCGCGGACGTGAACTTCCTCAACATGCGCAACCAGACGCCCTTGGGCGTACACATCCTCACGGTCACCCGTGACGACCCGACTCTGACGGAGATCCTGCTCCAGTACCGAGCGAACCCGAACGCGCCCGTGGACAAGTCGACGACACTTCACGTGGCACTCGACAAGGGGCTCTACCAGATCGCAGCCCGCCTGGTGCGCCATGGTGCGCGGCTCGACCTCAAGGACGAAGCCGGCAAGATGGTGTTCGACAAGGTCGACCACAACATCCTCAAGATGCTGCTGAGCAAAGTGGCGTTCCAGCCCGTGTGGGTGGGCGACACGGAGCGCGACGAGTGCATGGAGTGCGCGAAGAAGTTTGGCGCTGTGGGCTCGCGCCGCCACCACTGCCGCCTCTGCGGACGCCTGCTCTGCTCGGCGTGCGCGAGCTGCCACATCAAGGGGAGCCAGCTGCCGTTCAAGCCCCGTAAGCGCGGCAAGAAGAAAGCCGAGCCAGCCGGCAAGAAAGTGCGCGTGTGCGCCACGTGCTTTGAGATCACGAACGAGCACGCGGTCAACGGCGGCAGCGGGCGGACGGCCTCGCGGACCAGCAGCAGAAAGCACTAAGAGTTGCAGATTGGCTGACTGATTACGTGACTTCCACGACGCACGACGAGCTCAATTGAGCCAAGAGAGCGTGAGAGAAAGAGTGAGTAGCTCGTGGTTTCTGCCTGATTGATGATGATGGATGCGTTTCTTCTAATAATTCTTTAACACTCCCCCTACCTGGTCTTCTGCTTTCGGTTGAAGAAAGCGAGCCAAGTACCTTCCTCTTCAGTGAACAACAACACGAGTGCTGTTGTTGATATAAGCTAAGCGCCTTTGTCGTTGTTGCGTATTAGATAATGAAAAAAAAAGATGGTGTGGTGCGTGAAGTCGCTTTGCAACGTCACTTGATTGGCAGCATCGCCTGCATTCTTGCATCGCTTTGTTTCTCCTCCCACTTGGCTCTACATGCCATCACCACGACGCTTATCATTTGCCCCCAGCATCCCTGGTCTTTTGCGGAAATGATGCACCAACGCTCAGTTTCACCAACCGATCACAAACAAGCGCAGGTGTTGAGCATGACGCAAAAAATCAAGACAACCGCAAATCCATGTGGGTGAAAAAAAAGAACACTTGTTACGATAGGATGAAGAAAATGGGGTGAAGAGATCCTTCTCTCAAGACACTACACTTCTTGGGTTGCCCGTGAGCTTCTCGCTTTCAGCACTTGCTACTCGCAATGCTTAGTTGTCGATGGTGCTCATGTACACGACGAGGTCGACGAGACGGTTGGAGTAGCCCCACTCGTTGTCGTACCACGACACGAGCTTGACGAAGTTGTCATTGAGCGCAATGCACGACGACGAGTCAAAGATGCTCGAGCGCTTGTCGTGCAGGAAGTCGTTCGACACGACCTCGTCTTCGGTGTAGCCGAGGATGCCGTTCATTGCGCCTTCAGAGGCAGCCTTCACGACAGCCTTGATCTCCGCGAGCGTGGCCGATTTCTCAATGCGGCACGTCAGGTCGACGACCGACACATCCGGGGTTGGCACACGGAACGCCATGCCAGTGAGCTTGCCGTTCAGCGCTGGGATCACCTTGCCGACGGCCTTGGCAGCGCCGGTCGACGATGGGATGATGTTCTGGCCGCAGCTGCGTCCCGCGCGCCAGTCCTTGCCGCCGCGGGATGGACCGTCGACTGGCAACTGGGTGGCCGTCACGGCGTGCACCGTGGTCATCAGACCCTCGACGATGCCGAAGTTGTCGTTGATGACCTTGGCGAGCGGCGCAAGGCAGTTCGTCGTGCACGACGCGTTCGACACAATGTGCGCCGAGCCGTCGTACTCCTTGTGGTTCACGCCCATGACGTACATCGGGGTGCCGTCCTTTGGTGGCGCCGAGATCACGACCTTCTTGCAGCCGCCCTGGATGTGGGCATTCGCAGACTCCGTGGTCGTGAACACACCGGTGGATTCGCACACGTAGGTAGCGCCGGCCGTGCCCCATGGGATCTCCGACGGGTTGCGCGCCGAGAACACGTGGATCACCTGGCCGTCGACGACGAGGTTGCCGTCCTTGTGCTCAACGGTGCCCGGGTAGCGGCCGTGAGTCGAGTCGTACTTGAAGAGGTACACCATGTACTCGATGTCCATGAATGGGTCGTTGATGGCGACGACCTTGGTCTTTGGGTTCTCGATGGCAGCGCGCGCCACAAGACGACCGATGCGGCCGAAGCCGTTGATGCCGATAGCGATCTGGTCAGCCATTGTAGAGACGGAAGGTGCTTGGGGGGTGGGAAGCGGTGGTGGTGGGGATCTTGCTTGCGTTGCGCAAATTGGATAATGAGCCTTCTCTCTCTCTCTGTGGCAGCTCTAAAGCATTGGGCGATCTTTTCGCCTCGTGTCGTTGGGTGTTGTTTTGTTGGGTCTTGGGTTGTCTCTTTTTCATCTCGCTTCGAAATTCCCGCACATTTAACCTCGAAACATCCAAGGTTTTATAAGTAAAACCTTGCTCCTTTTGCTTGTCATCATGGCACTCAGTATGACGATAGATAGATGGATAGATAGTGGCTGTGTGTGTGTGAATGTGTGAGGGATGCCCTATCATTGTTCCTCGTAGAAAAGAGAGAGAGAGAGAGAGAGCTAGTGGTCTCCGCAGCGCCACGCTCTTTAAATGCAGCCGCCGTGGCAATTAGCTCATCGTGGACGCATTAACGCAACGCTTTTCCAGAACTCTGCTCGTCATTTTAGCGTCCAAGATTCCGCATTAAAAAACCTCGCTCTCGTGCCGAAACAGACGTGTTGAACCTCTCATTTTTCAACCGTGACAGCGTTTACGTGTCCGCGGTCGGTAAAAACAAGCTGCACGCCCTTTTTACAGCTCGCTGTCCGCCAATCAGAGCGCTGTACGCCCGTAAAAAGTCTCCAAAATTGGTTTTTACGAGCGCAGGTGGTGATGCGCCGCGCTGGTCCGTGGTGACGTAGAAAAGCAGCTGTTGCATGCTGCGCACCCCAAGCACCAAAGCCGCCCCAAAAAATCAGTGAGGAGCTCTGTATACAAACGCCAAGAGATACCATCGACGCACTTCACACCTCCCACGCGTGTCTTTGTCGAGAGGACGGCCACGCACGTTGTGTCAACACAGCGGATTTATTCTCAAAGACAAGCGCCATCGTTGACCAACAAAAGCAAAATTCGAAGCGTCAAGCGCTTCGGCGGTCTTGGAGTGAGACAACTCGAACCAATCCGCCCGTCATTTTTGCTTGCAGACTGCCTCGGATTTGGTGATCATGCCCCTCCCCACACACCGTGTTTATGCTGATGAGAGGCGCGTGGGTGGAGGGGAAAAGCCAGTTGTGCCAGCGTGTGCTGAAGATTCGCTTTCTGTTTCTGATTTTGGGTGGATCCCCTTCAGTTGATTTCAGCAGCCGAGGAGAGAAACGCTCTGCTCATGGGGATCTTTGCTGCTTCGCTGCGTGCGTCCAAGCAGCATGCTGCCATTCCTCTTTTCTCTGCTGCTGCTGCTGCTGCTGAATGCACCGAGCGCGGTGGCCTCATGTAAGTTGGCGCCGGACTTTTTGCAGGAAAGCTCTTCGTGGCCGTCAACTACAGAGCGTGCCCCATGATATCGCAGGTGAGCTCGGTATCAATCTGTCGCAGCTTCTCCCATATTAGTCAGTGCACGATATATTTGCTAAGGTGTGATCGCTCTTAGGCGGCCAGATCTGTCTTTGATTGTGTTGCAATAGGTTTCGCGCGAGATGGAGGCGAACGTGCGTGTTTCGAGGTCAAGTGTGCGCTGAGCGAGAGCTCTTTAACGTTGCCATCTGCAGAGCATGCTCGAATGATACCAGGTGAGTGTGGCATCAGTAACCATCCTTGCTTGTGCGAGTAGCTACACAGATGTTGCCCGAGTGACCATAGAGCTGTGCAAAAAGGTGCTCGAGTAAGTAACAGTGGAGGTAAATGCACTTCTGTCGGCTCTCGCATCAGTCCTCAGCGTTTGCTACTTCTTTGGTCGTGGGAAGCTCCGAATGAGGTAGAGCTGACGCTTAGCAGTTGCATAGAGCCACCAAAACTTGCGCCCACGTGAAAAAGCACTCAATCAAGAGCAACACGCACGCAAAGGATTTGTTTCTTAGTAGTAGATTGCATGACGTGTTGTTACGGCGTTCTCTCGACCAAATCCTCCTTGCGTATGGTGCAAATGCGCGCCACGATCAACAGCAGAGCAGCACAGAAGAAGACCCTATTGCAAAGCTAGCCACACACACAACTGCATTAAGCGCGGTGATACCGAGAAGGACTGGCAGCGCATTCAATCGCGACGGATGCATCCTTCATCTTTACTTTTTCTCTCGATCATCATGCCATGATAATGGGCTGACTGTGACAACAAAGTTGAAGCCATGTCATGTTGAAGCGACATCACGCTGGCTCGTCACTCGCAGCCAATATGAAAACGGTACACTGTGCCGCTCGTGGTGGTACTAACTGTAGTACATTTTTTGGCGCGCTGACTTTGCTGAAAGCAATCTCCTGGCGCGAGATTGACGAATTTTCAGCCAATCAGCGAGCGCGCAATCCCAATCCTGGATCGATCCGCTGGTCATGTTCGCTGACACACAATCCAAAATGAAGCGTCAGTCGCGAGTGCAAGCTGCCGCTGGAGGCGCTGGTGCCCAAGGTCCAAGCGATGGCGGCTCGTCTGGTAGCGCTGTGGAAAGAAACGACAATGGCGCATCTGGTGGTGCAACTGTGGCTGAAATCGATCAGGAAATGACGACGCAGCAGACGGATGCTCCCAGTAGCAATGAACCTGCTGCTGCTGGTGGTGGAAACGGTCCAGGCAGCGCTCGAGTGACGCGAGAGCGCGCGCTGTATTTCGCCACCGGCCAGAGAGCGTCTCCAACGTTCTCTGCTCCCAGCGCAAGACGAGCAGCTGCTCAAGCTGCTGATGAGCAGAAAGAAGCTTGGCCCGGGTACTTCGCCACTGCGCGTGATCTGGGTGAGAACCGCCTCAATGCGCAGGCGGCTCGACAGGAAGAGCTCCAGCGCAAGGAGCAAGAAGACGCGAGGCTGGCGGAGACCAAAGTGATTTGGGTGCCGAGGAAGAAGCCGCGGACGACTGTGCTCTCGCAGGAGAACCTGATCCTGTCGCTCCAAGAGCTGGCGTTGCAGTGCCTCGCGAAGCACATTGAGCTCCTGCCGACGCTCGAGTACATTGACGCGACGGCGCGCGCTCAAGTGGCAACGGCTGTCGTGAAGCTGCGCCGCATGAAGGCTGAAGGTGAGCTGACGCATTGTACGGGATGAAGCTCATCATCATGGAATTGACTCATGTTGCGTGAATTGTGTGTTGTTATTGTTCTACTTTCGACCCTACCAGTGCTGCCGCTGTTCATCTATCCGGGCGTGACCGAGATCGACATCCCCGACTGCTCCAACATCGACGAGGGCTCGTTTTTGCGAACGCTTAAAGAGTGTCTTGACCAAGGGCTCTCACTGACCATTCTCCGTCTCGGTCTGTGTGGCCGCTGCATTGCAGATGACGCGATCAAGGACCTCGGGTAGGCTATAAAGCCACTGTCAACGAATCTGTCATGCTACGCTGATGCTGACGTTCGAGTTTGGTAGGTGGCTGTATACTCATATGTCTTCTATCTGTGTGTCTTTCCTTTTTACCAGGGACTCGCTTCGCACTGTGGAGCAATTACGCGTGCAGGGCTGCTACCGATTGTCGGACGCAGGCTGTGAAGCGCTCGTGCGGCGCTGCGCGCCGTCGCTGCAGGAATTCGAGCTCTCGTGCAACCAGCGGATCACCAAGCAGTCGATCGACTATTTCAGCGAGCTCGAGCACTTGCACTCGCTCACGCTGTCCGAGTGTCCGCAGCTCGACGACTCCGCGCTAGCATCGCTGTTGACGATGAAGAATCTGCGCAAGCTCGCGCTCAACCAGATGGAGCGGCTCACGGACGAGTTCATCTGCGAGCTTGTCGCGCACCTGCCGGACATCGAGGAGATCTCCATCGCGCGATGCGCGCAGCTCACGGACGTCGCGGTGGGTGCGATTCTCGAGAACTGTCGCAGTCTCAAAGTGCTTGACCTTTCGGACCTGCATCTTCTCACGGACAAGTGCTTCGAGCCGGTGAGTGAGCGACCATGTGATGTGATGTGATCCTCTTTTGGAGCTATTATTAGTGGGCGCCAAACCCAGTAAACCTATGCGTTTAACATGTTTCTTATTTTATCGCATGTGTAGCTCCGCACGCATAGTCACCCGCTCCGAAAGGTCTCTATTCGTGGCTGCCTGGGTTTCACTGACGATGCGATTGCGCACCTCGCGGTCGGCGCGAATGCGTACCTGGAAGTACTTGAAATGTCCAGTATTGCGGTACGTAACCGTCACGGCGGTCGGCCGCCTCATCATCAGCGTGATTTGCGCCATTGTGCGCAGTCGCGGCATCGATCCACAATGTTCTTTCGATGGCTGCTGATGTTTGTGTGTGCTGACTGACTCCACAGACCCGACCATTTTGTTTTGTTTGTGTTGTGTTGTGCTTTTTTTGGTAGGAGACAACGGACGCGTCGCTCATGGCGCTGAAAGAGTTTTGTGCCACGAGTTTGGAAGTGCTGGACATCTCGTTCTGCCGGAAAATGTCGGAGGACGCGCTTGGCGCGTTCACGGACGATTGCGCGGCGCTTACGTCACTCGTGCTCTGGGGCTGCACACAGGTACGCAAACGAGTGAACATGACACAACACCGCGTGATAACGCAACATGGCTGGATGGGGAATGCTAATAATGGTTTGCTCGCTGCACGGACTAACGGAGTTGCTCATCATCATTATCCTTCGTAAATTGTATGGTTATGTGCTTTTGGTTGTACAGATCACAGCGCGGTTCCTGACATGTCACTCGCGCGATGAGCTGCTCGTCACAGGCCACCCGCTGCTCACGGGGCTCACCATCAAGTACTAACTAACGCTTGAACGTTGCGCTCCGCATCGTGATAAGCACGCGCCACACACAACAAAAGAAAAAGGAACCGCCAGCTCCCTCCATTCGCCCAAGAAAAATGAGCTCTCAACTTCCCCAGAGGTGTAGTTTATTCCCACGCCTTTTTTTCTCCATATATAATAACAGTCCTGTTTTTGTTTTGAAAGGATATGCGGCATGTGGGAAAAGTGTCCTCCTCGCATGGAGAGAAAGGTCCATTTGCGCACTTCTCTAGCGTCTGAGAAAAGTGTCCATCATTGCCCAACCGCACGCGAAGGGTCCATCACGCGATAACGGTCGCCTTTATAGTACTCAGTGTCTCCACTACCCAAATTCGTTGAAGCGCTGAAGTCTGCTGGCTGATGCTGCGTGGCCGCAAGGGAATGATGCCATCTTCAAGGTGCGCGTGACATGGCATGGCGATGGATGGTGAAGGGCGACGCCTCGTCAGTCAACTAAAATATATAAAATGAAAATGGCAGCTTCTTTATGTGACCGGCGCTCCCGCTGATGTGGTCGTGGTCCCTCCCTGGGGGGTTATCCGCCAAGTTTGTTTCTAAGAGCGCGCTCTCTTTCTGTGTGTGTGTGTGTGTGTGTGTGTGTGTGTGAGTGGAGCGCGAGGTCACGCTTTCGCCACTTGCGCCAGTTTAAAGAAGCTGCGCAAAAACACGTGACGCTGCTTTGCTGTGCACGAGCATTCACCAGAATGCTTAAGCTGCGAACGGGGGAAAGATCTGAAATGTACGCTCGCACATCTAAACATCAACCCATATGGGGCTGAGGAGCAGCAGCAACAGTGGCATTCGTGGTGGAAATGAATCCGGGGACGGGTCGTCGGCACCTTTCAACGAATTTCACCACTCACTCCACCCTCACTCCCTCGCTCGTGCGACACTTGGTCGGACCAGGGACCCTGCGGTTTGCGAGCCGCACCATTTAAAAAAAGATCTTGGTCGCTGCATGCTGCCTCTTTGAGGCCGAAGAGTCCTCTCTGGTAGATATTCTTTCTTGATGGAAGAATAAGCACAAAAATGGGACCGCCCACCACTGTCGACGCCTTGTCTCCTGGCAAGCTGCGACGCCAACGGCTCCTGGGGTGCAGCAGCAGGGTCTCGGATTCGCTTCGCAGCCAAGATCATTCACCAGAGCCATCTACTACCGCGAAAGGACGCGCAGTAAGACACCCACACAGAGGCAGGACAAGCAGGCAGCCATGGTTGGCAGTCGGCTCGAAGCACACGGAGCAGTAACAGTGGCTGATGGGTTTTTGCGAGTCGCCTCTTTTCCCGACTTTTTCTTTGACCACACAATTGCATTTCCTTCAAACCTCCGACAACGACAAGCGAAGACCACCACAACCACGCGGAAGAGCTCGCTCACAAGCCACCATGGACCGGCGATTCTCCCCCTACCAACGACGAAACCCAAAGAAGTGAGTTCTTGATACGATGTTGGTAGCACTCACTCTTTGCGCTAACTGCGATGGGTCCTAACCATTTGTTATGCTTCTCTGACAGAACCAAGCCCGTCAATGTTAACCAAGCTGAAGAACCTTGGGCCATTGAAGAGGTAAACCTATGAGCCCACTGCTTCTGCTACTCCTTCCTCGCCAGTGCAAATCCCCCAAGGCAACGTCACTCATCTTGTCCTCGGTCTGCTTCTATTGCAATACCAACAGGACGAGCTGCTCCGCAGCGCAGTGTACAAGCATGGCGGCAAGAAGTGGAAGACCATTGCCACGTTCTTCGAGAAGCGCTCGCCGTCCCAGTGCAATCTGCGGTGGAACGAGCTCCAGAACCACGGCACTGCTGTGAAGAAGCCGTGGTCCCCTGCTGAAGACTTGAGGATGCTGGAGCTGGTCAAATCACATGGCGCTGGCAAGTGGGCTGTCATCGCATCCTACCTCCCAGGCAGAAACGGCAAACAGTGTCGTGAAAGGTGAGTTTTTGGGCAGTCCCAGAGTGATTCAGCAATGCTACGAACCCAGCTTCTCACCTTGTTGTGTGTATTCTTTTGTGTTCTCCCATTCTGAAGATGGCACAACCAGCTCAACCCTGCAATCAAGAAGAGCCCCTGGACTTCAGAAGAAGACAACATCATCATGGAGATGCAAGCCAAGTACGGCAACCGGTGGGCAAAGATCACGGAGAAGCTTCCAGGGCGGACGGACAATGCCGTGAAGAACCACTGGCACTCGTCGATGAAGGCGAAGCTGAAGAGTCCGACCTCGTGCTCGACCTCGTCCTCTTCGTACAACGATGCCACCTCTTACAAGAGCTCCACCTGTGCTGCTGGCAATGGCAGCAGCAAGCCTTCTCGCAAACGCTCAAGCAAGAAGATCACACAGACTGCATCGGGTCGCAGCACAAAGCGGGGGTCAGGCGCACACCACGAGCGAGGGTCTTCGTCCCCGGACTGTGTCTCTGCAATCGCCTGCGACGCACAGCTGAGCTCTTCGTGTGAAGACTTTGCTAGCTTTGCGTTCCACGATCCAGTCACGGACGAGCTGTTCGATCTCCCACGCCATGTCTTTGAGGATGTGACAGATCCACTGTGTTTCATGCGCGACAACGCGTTCGCTGTAAGTATCTTGCCTTCTTGATGTGACTTTTAGTGTTGGACTGTGCAGCTTACTTATCTACTTGTGTCTTTTACCTTTGTGTAGAACGCGGTTGTTCCCTTTCCCCAAGAGATTGCCTGTGAAGACTTTGTCGCTGCTGTACCACAGTACCCAGTAGATGAACCTTACGACGACAATGCTGCCATTCACTTTGAAGAGATGCTGCTGAGCTGTGTGTCGCCAGACGTGGACGGCGACGACGACTGCACAGCGCCGCTCAGCATGTCGCCCTGCTACGTGACTTCCAGCTGCGTGTTTGAAGATGACGCGGGTTCGAGCATGACGACTAGCGCGGAGTGCGATGAGACACTGGCGTCGCTGGATGAGCTCTACTCGTCCGGAGAAGACGACTACTGCGCTGTGAAGTGTGAGCTGCCGGTATTCGAGGTAGTGTACGGCAACAGCGTTTCAAGCGTGGATCAGTGCCCTCGGAATCAGCAGCCTGAGCTGGCCCCGTGCAGTGCAGACGAGTTCAACCCGATGCTCTTTGGGTGGGACCAGTTTCCAGCAGGACTACCTCCAATGGAGCTCCCAGTGCTGCACTCGTTTGCAGACAACAGCGCCGCTAGTGGACATGATGTTGATGAAATCACTGGTGAGCTGCCTGCGCTGCACGTCGAGGCGATCTCCGGCATGGACAACGGCTCAAGCAACTGCTGCAGTGAGGCGTCGCTAAGCTGCTTGCCAGACGACTTTGATGTGCTCGTGCGGCAACTGGTCTGATTGTGTAGTCTATCTGTGTGTGTATGTATGAAGAAACGAATGAGTTTATCAATTGCGCCAACGACAGAGCAACGTCACATGTAGTCAGGAGGAAGACAGTCATCCTAGCATAAAAATCATTTAAGTATTTCTACAAGCGAGCAAGTGAGTCGTGTGCTGTGTGTGTTGTATGTGGGTTAGACATCCGACGTTGGTTGTTCGTTCTGCAACGCAAATGTTCGCGGGCGTGCGCTGTGTTCGTGCGGTTGAACAGCACAAGACAGAACAGCAGCAAGCGACGGCGGCGCGCGCATGGATTATGTATCCAAAACGTGCTCATCTTGTTACACGCAGTTGCCGGCCGGTGGACTATCTGTGGAGAATCCATGGAGAAGTTCGCGCGCATTGTCATCCTCTCCGCGGCGTCGCAGGTGCAAAGGCGTTGCTTTCTTTCTTATTTATCCGCAATTGCTCATTCGCTTCCTTTCCTGAAAAGGAAAGAAGAGAAACGAAAGCAAGGGAAAGGTCCACTATTGAACATCTCACAGTGTGCGTGATTACTATTTTAAATAGTGGACCGTGCTTGAATACTGGCCCCTATGTTGATTCGCGCTCGCTCCAAAGACGCCAACGACATTTTCAAGAATAGAAAGCGAGATGATCGACCGCCGGTATCACCGCTCGCTGCAGCTGTTCACGTGGGGCGCGTGCGCCGCAATGACCACGAAGCTCGTGTTCTTCACCGACTACTCGACGCGCCGCGGCCGCGAGCAGCCGCACGTCTTCACGGATGTACGTTTTGCAAACCTTGTAGCTGGCTGGCTGGCTGTGTCATGTCTGAACTGCTCTCTTGATGATGATGATGGTGTTGTCAATACCGAGATGGGTGGTTTATTGGACCTCCTCACGGATGTCATGCGCGCACTGAGCTAACCACCTGTACTGCATATATTGTTTGCTTGATGTGTGCGCATATGCGTACGTCTGACCGAATTGGGGATCGCGATGAGCAGCTCCAGAAGTTTGCCGACAGGAAGCTGGACGAGTTCTTCGGCGTGGATCTGATCGCGGAGACGCCAAAGGATGCAAAGTCTCCGACCACAGCCGCCGCCGCTCCTTCTTCTGCTGCTCCTAAGGAATGATTGCTAGGTCATTGTGGTCTCCGTAGCAGTGTTGCATACCTCTGTAATTTGTGGATAGAGAGGACGAGGCTTGGCAACACCACACAGGTTGATAGAGAATGGTGTGTGTTGACGAGTGTTCATAAAGACTCACTCAAGTGCAGTCCCAACAATGTAGCTCTACGAATTCGTTCAGTGATGATTTGGTTGGTAGTATTTGGTTTTCCTTATAAAAAAATAGAGGTGCGTGTCAAAAAGTTACCTACAGATGCAGATTCTTGTAGCAAAGTCACTTATATCACCCAGCTTCGTTCTTCGCATTACTGCTCGTCGGCGGCTTCTGGGGCTGGCGCTGGATTCGCCTGTGGCGCAGGCTTAAAGACTGCAAACTGCGGACGAGGCGGCTTTCTCTGCGCGCCGCCCATGGACGCCGCGCGCTGTCCGACCATGCCTGGTCGCATAGGCGGTGGCGCCATCATCGCCGACAGCGGGTCTTTCTTCATCAACGCAGCATGCGCACGCGCTGGTGGTGCCATCAACGCAGCGAGTGGATCAACAGGTCCGCCACTGATCGACCCTGGAGCCGAGTGCGTGCCTAGAGGACCCATCGCACCGGGTGGTCCACCGCTGCTCGACGACGGCGTGCTGCCAGGCAGAGGTCCTGTTGGCGGTGCACTTGGCATCGTCGGTTCTTCCGCGGCAGTCTCTCCTGGGAACACCCAACATTTCTTCTCTTTGTCAAAGTAGGCCTCCATTTGCACGCCGAGCTTTGCCACTTTCGCCTCCGGGTTCATTTTCTTGGCAATGAAGTTGCCAACGAAACCCGAAAGCCAACCCGACTTGGAGCCACTCGGTGGCGGGGTCTTGGAGCGAGTAGTCTTCTTCACGTCCTTGAACTTTGGACTCGCCGAGCCCTTGTCACTGGATGGACCGCTCGACGCTGCCGCGTCTGCTGCCCCCGTTGGTGCTGGCGCAGAAGTCGGGCTGCGAGGCTTGCTGGACGCGCGGCGTGCCGGAACAGCTACTCCCTTGCCAGCGTCTCCAGATAGATCCAGCGTTGGCTTCTGGAAGGACGATGGAGATGCTGGCATCGAGCTTGGAGCCGAGTTGGAGAAGTGAGGCCGGTTCGGAGCATGCTGTCCTCCCGCCATATGCGACTGATACTGTGGCTGGGGTGGCTGAGGTGGGAAGCCTCCTCCTTGTGAAGACGGAGGTCCGTTGTCCGAGCTTGAAGATGGGGGAGGCGCCGTGTTCGAGCGTGCTGGTGGCGCAAATCTGTCTTGGGCTTGTGGAGCTCCATTCACAAACTGAGCGTGAGGGTTGCTTCCAGGACCAGAGTATATGCCAGAAGGAGTCGTTGCCACACCGCCATTCGGTCCAAACGCGCCTTGCGATGAAGTGCTCGATGGGCCATACTGAGCGCTTCCGTGGGCTCCGTACGGACCATTTTGCATCGATGGCACAACATCACCAGGGTGTTGTTGACCATAAGCGGGGGACGGCTGGGCGTGCTCGTGCTGATATCCTGCTGGGCCAGCGTTCGAGTCGTTCGAGCGAGGAGCAGCTTGCTGCTGTTGTCCATAGCCGGGGTACGTTTGGGATGGAGTCTGTGGGTATCCTGGGGTGCCGTTGTTTGAGCGAGGAGCTGCGTATGAATCAGCAGCAGCTTGAGCACCACCCTGCTGTCCGTAGCCTTGGAAAGACTGCGACGGAGTACCAGGGTATGTTGGAGCAGCATTGCGATCGTTCGAGCGAGGAGTAGCTTGCAAACCTTGCTGGCCAAAGCCAGAATATGATTGAGAAGGAGTGCTTGGGTACGCGCTGGGTTCATTAGAGCGAGGAGCATTCTGCACTCCTGGTTGGCCACCATAGCCAGGGTACGCTGGAGTTGGGGCGCCAGTCATGTATGGTGACGGGGTTGCCATGGGCTCGTTTGAGCGAGGAGCTCCGTATCCGATGTTTGGTGGAGCTTGCTGTCCGTATCCTGGATACGACGGAGAAGGAGCACGTTGTGGCGCCACTGGTGTGTTCCTCGCATCATTGGAGGGGGGGGCAGGTTGGCCAGCTGGCTGTTGCGGATAGCCAGAGTAGGTCTGGGTTGGAGTGTTTGGATACGATGGCACAGCGTTCGGGTTGTTAGAGCGAGGCGCACCAGGGAACAAGCTGCTTCCCGATCCATTTTGTGGTCCAGAAGATGCAGCGGTTGGAGCACCAGAGCCATCGCTTCCTTCGACCACTCTGTTGACAATCTTGCCCATAATGCTGAGCGCACTTCCGAACCCCCACTTGCCTTGCTTGCTGTTATTGGTGGAAGCAGCGACAGAGTTCACGCGGTGCTGGCCAAGGTGTTGACGCAATCGATCGTCCAGGACAGTCAACTGGTTCTGCATTCCCTCCAAGTACATCGACGTGCCAGGCTTCATTGTTGCTGTCACCGCCCTGATGACCGACAGCATCGAGCTCACATACTTGAACGACGTCTCGAGTTTGCCATGGTCAGCAAGGATCATCGCGTAGATGAGCTTGTACCCTTGGAAAGGGATCATGTTGGTCGCACTGCCACTCGATCGCTTCTGGATCCACTCGTAGATCTCCGTTCGCTGCACAGCAGACGATGACACGTAGAAGCGCGCTTCTTTCGGCGTTCGGTGGTCTGCTCCAAGAAGCGCGATCTTCGAGCTTGATGACGGTGCCTCGACAGCGATGCCAGCCGAAAGGTAGCAAACGTGAGCTGCGAGGATCGACCCCGTCTCTTTCCAGAGTCGGTCGCCGAGCTCCACGAGAATCTATACATGTTGACAAATGACAATGTCACCGTGAGAAATAAGCTTCAACAGCAAACAAACACGATTGATCAGGCTATACGGTACCTTGCTGGTGTCGCCAGTTCTGTTTGCAAGAATGACTTGCGCATGCGTGACCCAACTCGAGAGAATCGAAGACGACTGTTCTTGCTGGTGGTGGTTGATTTGTAACAACTTCTGCGGCTCCTGCACACTCTTCTCTTGCTGGTCCGCGAATGACATGTACAATGCGCGGCATGGATCACCAATAGCGTAGTGACCCTCCAGGTACGTACGCAGCACACGCTACAGAGAATAGATAAAAAGCAACAGGAACATGTTAGCGATCGAACAAAATGGAGATACTCGAAACCAGCCACAATGGTATGGCATCATCAAAAGCACACAAACCTTGTATTCGTCCTTGTCCGTGAACGAAGCGATGAGCATGGCTTCTGGCCACATCTGCGCGTGAATCGCGACATCGACTGCCGCCTTGCGATCACCGACCAAGAGAAGGTCACGGATCGTGTTTGCATTCTTCACCAACAAATCCGGATGCTGCAGTACACATCAGAAGCCATCTATTAGAAATGACGTACAGAGAAAAGCAGACATCGCGAAAGTTATTGAAAATTGGAATAGAAACGTACCATTCCTGTCTGGACAGGTCTTGGCGGAGGAAAGCTCGGTGGCTGGTTTCTATAGTTCGAATACAAATAACGGGAGCAAAATCGTCAGCAAACCGCAACCTCCCACAAAATGTTAATGTCAGCACAAAGAGCGCACACGTACCCTCGGCGGCGATGGTCACTCTCACGGAGAAGAGTAACCAGTTGAACTTCCGGTGAGTCTGGGTCGCTCGGGTTCGCGGTAGGGCCCGAACGAAGCTTCCCATTGCACTTGACCAAGATTTTCAGAATGCCCGACAACAGACGCTCATCTTCTTGCTGACTTGGCAATGCGGCAGTATCCTTCAACTGGTCTTCCAAGTATTGACTGAACATAGAAACACATAACACGCAATGGTGAGTACCACAAATACAGCCCCCACCAAGAACACCTGCAAAATAACTTACAGGATAACATCCTCCGACACATTCTCAGTCAGTGGGCCAGGGAACACCTCCAGCTGCTCAAAGTGTCGGTCCTTCGGGTGGATTTGTTTCATTCGGTAAACGCTGACTGGTCCCTTGCGCAACTCGCCCAGCGCAGAGTTGTCACCTGGATACGATGGACTGTCCAATAAACGCAAGATAGCCACAACAGTTGTTAGCCCACACAAAACCAGTTTTTCTGCTTGATGAGGAGGTGATAGCGCAAAGACTTACACTGGCTGACGCGGGCTGTTGCGGAAGCTGCTTCCAGCAATGTTCAAACGCAGCTTTCGCTTTGGGAACATTGTCACAACGTTGCCACCAAAGCCGAACGATGCCAGACAGGATAACGCAGGCACGCACGGGTCCTTGTACTTGCTGCTTTTCGCCACAGGTGCTGGTGCTTGCTTTTGGATCCCTCCGTACGCAGGCACAGCGCCGTAGCCACCGTGAGTAGACGAACTGTAGTCTTGAGCATACGATGAAGCAGCAGCAGTCTGACCATAGAAATTGCCAGTCTGGTGGTGCGTCTGTCCAGCAGGCGCTCCTTGAGCAGCATAGTTGCTAAAATTACCAGGTACTTGTGGGGCTTGAGCCGCAGGGGCTGCAGCGGCACCATACGCATGAGCCGTCTGTTGGAAAGATTGCTGCTGGTGTTGCTGCGGGTGGCAGGACACCTGCGGTGCAGACGGCTGGAATGGTGCGCTGTTGCCACCAAACCCAACGCCTGCTTGAGCAGGGGCGTTCGCGTGCTGTTGAGACGCTGATGAGAAGAAATCTGATGATGGAGGAGCACTTGAACCGAATCCACCTGGTGCCGATTGCTCAAAGCCTCCATACACTGGAGCAGGAGTTGACTGGTCACCAAAGTACGACGCCACCGGAGGAGTCTGCTCTTGAGGCGGAGGTCCACCGAACATGCTCGAAGTGTCGGCTTCCTGTCCCGAGAAGTGGTCACCGAAACCAGATCCACTCTCATCACTGAACTGAGGCGCTGACCCGAAGTGGTTTACAGAGTCACTCTGTTGCGGCGGCAATGACTCTGGGACTGGAGTAGGTGCAGGTGCAGGAGGCAGGGTCTTTCCTCTAGCACTGAAACTGGCCTCTTTTTCTTGCTGGAACGAAGAGGATGCAAAGTGGCCGTGGTATTGACCAGGTTCTTCTGTTGGTGATGGGAATGACGCAGTTGGTGGTCCCGGAGCGCGAGCAAAACTCGAATGTCCTGACGTGTTCGCGTGACCAAAAGGAGAAGGTACACTCGCTGGCACTTCAGTCGCCTGGCTGGACTGCGCAGCTCCACTTGCATTGTAGGAAGGAAAATCACCAGCTGGTGCCGATGCACCAAACGAGTCGTGAGGAAGAGGTGGTGGTGGCGCTGAGAACGAGTCTCCAACATGTCCAGGTTGGGGAAAGCTGTCAGTTTGCGACCATGATTGCTGCTGTTGCTGTTGCTGCTGGTAGCTGGATGTGTCTTCGGAAGGGCGATAATCAGTGGTATGTTCACTGTAAGCCGACGCATCACTGGCACCTCGAGACAAACTTGGTCGACTCTGCTGAGCACGATTGAGCTCGTCCACAGAGTTTGACGCGGCACCGCCATCACCAAAGAACTCGTTCGACGACGCAAACGAAGCAGCTCCGCCAGACGCTCCGCCGAAAAAGCCTTGAGCAGAAGCCGATGGTTGGCTGGCGTGACTTTCGCTGAATCCAGAGTGGTTCGACATCGTGTCGTACTGATTTCTCTCGCTCTCATGCGTCGGCGTTTGCTGCGATGGAGGTTGCTGCTGCGCATGACCAAAGAAACCCTGTGTTTGCTCGTGAGCGCTCTCGGTGTGCATTGTACCAGCTGACGAAGTCGAACCAGCGTGGCCTGCGTGGGATTCCGAGTGATGTTCATGCTGCGCTGAGTCTTGGGTCACAATCGAAGCACCAAAAACACTTGTAGGAGAAGACGCATCGCTTGGTGGGAATCCAGCGTAACTCTGATCGTGGAAGTAGTTCTCCGGTGCGCTTTGCCCTTGTTGAGCCCCAAAAGCAGATTCAGCAGTCCCTTCTTGGTCTGCGTAGTGATGCTCGCTCGGCGCGTGGGCACTCTGGGCGAAGTGGTCGCTGGCGCCTGCTCCATAGTGGCCGTGACTAGCGTACGCGTGTTCGCTTTCGGTTGTCGTTTGCTGCTGTTGTTGCTGTGCGTAACCAAAATCGTTCGGCGATGCAGCACTCTGCTGCCCGAACCCACTGGAGTTGGAGCCAAATTCATCAAAGGAGCTTTGACTGTGTCCGAACAGCTCACCCGCAGAAGGAGTGGACGTCTGACCATATTGCGCCGATTCGTTGTAACCAGTTTGAGACTGACCAAACGCCGACTGGTGATCATTCGACTGCGCATATCCGCCTTGGTGCTGCTGCTGCTGCTGGTGGTAGCCCTGAATGTCACCAACCCATCATCACATAGAAATTCGTCAAAACATTGGTCGTAAATCATTGATAAAGAGAGATTCAGTGATCGTACCTGATCATACAACGACTGATGGTAACCCTGGTCACCGTATTGCTGTGGAGACTGGCCAAACGAGCCGCCAAATCCGGTAGCAGAAGCGGATGCAAACAGGTCGCCCGCATCCGCCACTGGCAGCTCCTTCTCCGCAAATGAAGACGATGAAGATTCACCGAATGGATTTGGGACATCCGATCCTGCCGTGGCGCCAAAGAGCGATGAAGCAGTTGGGACGTAATCAGACTCGGGGACACTGGAGCTCTCCACCGGAGCAGAGCCAAACGGGGTTGACTGGAAGCTCTGCTCACTCGACGCCGAGAACCCGACAGATGAAGCCGATGATGATGCAAATGGATTCACTTCATCCGACGCGCCGCCGCTGTTGTCTTGATTGAACAAAGCAACAGATGGAGTCGGTGGGAAACTTCCATCAAACGTGCTTGACGAGTTTCCAGACATCTCGAACGGACTCGCCTCGTCATTGTGAATGCCTTCACTGTAGTACTGCTCCTCCTCATTCTCAAGAGGTGGCTCTCCGGAACTTCGTGTCTCAGCGCTCGGATGCGACGATTCGTTCAGACTCGGCGTCTCCGACACATTTCCATCCGAGAACTGCCCGTCGCTCACATAGTCCGATCCCCCAAACGTTGTCGCTGCAGCCGAAAACCCTTCACTGACGGATGGGAAATCAGTCCCAAACGCAGTGCTCGCATTGGAAGAGCCAAAGATGCTACGGGTCTCAGAGAAGTTGCCATCCGAGAACGGTCCATCGCTGACGTAATCCGATCCACCAAACGTGGCACCAGCTGACGAGACATCTCCACCAACAGAAGCCGTAGAGCTACGTTCGTGGTCACGCACGGAGGCATAGAACTGCGCTTCTTCACGAGACGAGTTGTTGTTGTAGTGGAAAGCGCCAGCAGCTTCTTGAGCTCCACTGTTGTACTGACGGTCTCCTTCCTCGTCCACACGAGCAGGCTGGAACTGAACAGCAGCAACAGTTTCTTCGTGCTGGTAGAAGTTGTTGTTGAACTGGTCCTCCTTGCTCGGAGACGCGGAGTTCGAACCCCACTGAGCAGCACTGGATTCTCCGTGGGTCTCTGGCGCATGCTCTTCCCAGCCTTTTTGAGGATCAGTAGCCGCTTGCTGCTCATTTGGCAAGAGTTGCTGCTGGCGGTAATCAGCAGAGTTGCTCTCAAAACCTGATGTGGCGTGGTGCTGGTGATACTCCGACTGGGGCTGAGAAAATCCTTGCACACCAGTCGCTGCAGCGACATCGTCTTTCGCTGGGTTGCTACTGACAAAGAGGTTTTCACTCGTGCTTCCTTGACCAGGTTTCTCTTCGCAGTGCACAGGGACAGGGGAGGTTTGAGGCACGGAGGCATCCGTCGGCAAATCCGAGCCAAACGTTACACCAGAACGCGATGGAGAGCTGTTAGCAAACCCACGGTTTTCAACAGGAGAGTTTCCGCCATAAGTAGCTTGCGCTTCAAACGACGCACTACTGCCGCTGTTGCCGTGGAATTGGGCGTTCGCACTGACTTCGTACGAGTGGGCTTGTGTTTGCATTGCGTGACCAAAGCGAGACGGAGAGGGCTCAATCGCGAACGTTGGTGGAGCAAAACTGGTGGTTTGCTGGTGGTGCTGGTAGTGGCGGACTTCGACAGTCTCCCCAATCGACGCAGCCTCTTTTTCCTGGATAGACAGTTTCGACACTTCGTCAACGGTTTGCTGCACCACTGGTGTCTCATCCCACTTCTCGTTAGCGTACTCATCTTCGTCAAAGAGTGCGTCGTCATCTTGATCTCCCCAGAACTCGTTCGCCACTGGGATGCTCTCTGGCGCTGGAACGTTCAGTGGCGACGCAGGAAAGCTGGCGGAAGCAACAGCACCTCCATCCGCAGCAGCCACTGGCGAAAAGTCCTTCTGGTCTGGAAACGGGTCAGCGTCCTCCCATGGCTCTCCCCACGAGTTCCTTTCCGTGTAATCAAACTCCGCAACAGGCAGCGACGCTGCTGCTGACACTGGCGGTGGCCCCGAAGCAGGAAACGCAGAAGAAGAAGCAGAAGACACCTGGGCTGTCGTGGCCGTGGTCGTTGTCGTCGTTGTTTGGCTTTGGAACCGATGCTGTGTCGTCACGTTCTGTCCAGACACACTGCCACTGTTGTACGCAAACGGCAAAGGAGCTCTTGGTGGCGCGGCGAGCGGTGGTGGTAGCAAATTCGCAGTTGGAGCAAGAGGCGGAGCTGCGCTTGGCGCTGGCGCTGGCTTTGGTGGAGTAACACTGAACTGCTTGTCAGTCACTTCATCTTCCCAGGCAAAATCTTCGTCTTTCAGTTCATCCACTGCGAGGTCAGCCGCTGCCTCGACCGTTGGCTCGGAAGGCACACCAGTGGGCGATAGCACGGCAGAAGGCGAATCACAGCCCCAGCCATCATCCATTTCGAACGCGTCGGCATCTTCCATTGAGAACAAACTGGTGCTGGTGCTTGGTGGCTTTGCACTCGCAAACGTAGTAGTAGTTGACGTAGTGTTTCCAAACGCCGCGGTCGTTCCATGCTGCGCAGACGTAGCTCCAAACGTAGACGTCATTCCAAACGTCGACGCAACTGGCGGAGCTCTCGATGACGCAGTCGTCGTCGAGCTGGCGAATCTGCTGGTCGATCCGCTCCAGTTCATCGCGTTGGTTGCTGCTGGCGCAGGCGGCGGTGCGCCATACTGGTGCATGGACGCGCTCGACGTGTTCGCCGATGGCGGCGCGTTCATCGACGAGATGCTCGCCGTCGAGCCTCGATTGCTGAAGAAACTGCTCCGGTTTCCCCCCTGGGCATCGATTCCGAGCGTCGCAAACAGATCTTGGTGCGACGGCGCCGCGGGCTTTTGGCGCAGCCGCGTGCCCGCGCTCTGCGGTCGCAGGCGGTTATTCGCAGACGTAGGAGGCGAGGCGACTCCGAAGAAGCCACCCGCGTCGTCCTGCGACCGGCGATCTCCGTTCATTTTCTTTCAATTCGCGGAGAATCCGTTCTCACTCTTCACACGGGGCTGTGGTATTCGCTGCGTTCGAGATCAGTCGGAGAGAAGACGCAACGCGCAAGAGGACAAGAGCGATGGAAGGGCTCACTCACACACCCACCCTCGACTTTCAACTCGCCTGCGATCAATTTGGGGTCCGTCAGATGCGCTCAATCTGCGCAGCTTTCGGTCTCTACCGGAATGGCTAATGGGGCGGAAACGTGGCAGCCCGCCCCTCGTTTTCGTTTTCGTTTTCGCAGCGCTTTCTTGTGATTCTGAGTCCGTCTGAGTCCATCATCAAGATCAGACCACTCTTGCTGAGTCTGACCATAAATTTGATCAACAATTGCTGGAACATGCACAAGCACCAGATTTTTGATCCGTTGATCCTGCTTTGTGCTTTTTACGCACTCGTAATTACGCGAGTCACCCAACTGTTCTCCATTTTTACGAGGCAAGAGACATACCAGACCTCCTCCTCCTCTTCCTTTCGGAAGAGCGGAAGAACCGATCGATAACAAACACGCCCAAGAGCGACAGAAACGCAGAGCAGACCGCAGATAAAGCCGCAACGAGTCGCGTATATCTGCCAGCCCCCCTTTCATCCAGCAGCCACCACCGAGACTGAACAAGATGCCAGTGGAGGTGCAGCGCAAGCTCACGGTGCTTGGCTTTCCGGGCGTGGGCAAGTCGTCGCTCACGACCTGCTTTGTCGAGAACCGCTTCGTCGAGAACTATGACCCAACGATCGAGAACACGTTCCACAAGACGATCCGCTTCCGAAACGCGCACTTTGTCACCGACATCGTCGATACAGCAGGAATGGTACGTACACAGTAGCGAGTGAGAAGCTGTAATTACTCTGTGTGGCTCTGTGTGTGTCGCCTGGATGATGATCTCTCATCGTGAATAGCGAGCGAGTGAGCTGCAAATCAGTCACTGCTGCCAGTTGCGCCTACACGTCACTCTTGACCACGAGTGTGATTATGTGAGCCGTACTAACTTCTCCTCTTTCTTGTGTTTGCCAGGACGAGTACGCAAATTTCTCGCAGGCAGCATCTGTTGGCGTCCATGGCTATGTGCTGGTGTACTCGATCGGCTCTCGCACGTCGTTCGAGAAGCTCAAGCTGATCAACGAAAAGCTGTTGAACATGCTGGGCTCCAAGCCGCCACGGGTACTTGTTGGCAGCATGTCTGATCTCGAGAAAGGCAGGCAAGTACATTTGTGCAGCTTGTCATCGTGGTTGTCTGCGTGCTGGCCCAGCTCGGTGCTTACTGACGTTGCCGATCTCTTTCCTTTTTTTGCCTTTTAAAGTAGACAAGTGTCCCAAGAAGAAGGGCAGTTGCTGGCACGGCAGTGGGAATGTCCTTTTGTGGAGTGTTCTGCGAAGGACAACGAGAACATCAGTACGTCGACAGCTTGTTGCTCCTTTGTTCATCTGCAGATTATAGATGTGCGTCCCATCTCCGTTACTAACTTGCCAGTATGTCTTTCTTTCCTCTCTGCTTTGTTTGTCCCACCAGCTGAAGTATTTACTTATCTGATTAAAGAGATTGAGCGCGACTCGGGATTGCTAGAAGTGAGTGGCGACTCGGGATGCACCATTTTGTAACTCTTATCACTTGTGGCAGTGAGAGAAAAGGAAGCCGAGATGGAGGAGAACAAAGCTCGGGAGTTGCGGAGAACTTGCTGTTTCCGCCATGAAAGAGAGAATTGTTCCGCCTTGCTTTTCCGTTTTCTTACGAGAGAATACCATACCTCATCCAGTCTTACGTGAAGGTGTTTGCGCAAGAAGACCACTCGCTGATCGACTTCAAGGACTCAACCAGGGGCAAGCAAGCGTGGTGAGATGCCATGGCCCGCGTCAAGCTCCGCTTGCTGCTCTTCTCCACCCGTAACGACACCGCATCACCACCACCACCACTAACTCAAAAGCACCAGTGTACCACATCAGCAGGACGAGAAAGTAAGCACCAATACATGTATATCGTAGCCCCACCACCGTTGACGCTGTCGTGTTAGTTTCAGCATGAATACATACAGTGCTGCTAAAAACTATAGGCGTACCTATACTTTTGCAAACGTGCAGCCAAAAAATAATTTCCTGGAAACAAAGCTCGGCTCAAAGACTTTAGATATAAAGCCCAATCATCGCCAAAAAAACACTTTTTCGATAACATCATTTTTGTAGCCACGAGAGAACAAAGTCGATATTTGGAGTGTTAGAAATTACAGGCGCACCTATAACAACT
>JAADVN010000185.1:0-28321 GCA_023335535.1 Globisporangium spinosum
AAAGAGAGAGAGAGAAAGAGGCGCTCTCGTTCTCACTTGCAGTCCATTTTTCAGATCTCGGTCAGCAACTAGGAACTACGTCGCTCGATGACGGACCATTCAAGCAAGCGTCAAAATGGAGGACTTGTTGACAAGATTTTTGGGTGGGAACACTTGAGACTTCCAGTCTATGCCGGGATCTTTGACGCCAAGTGTTCAGGTGTTCAGGACAAAATCGAACCAGCATACACTCATAAGAAGTGTGGGATATAGAAACTCAAATTGTATCTGTGTGGAAAAGCTGGCAGCATCAGCGGGAAATACAAGAAAGCGTCGCGGAAAATCACTCCTCATTCCAACAACGAAGACGTTCAGTGCGATCTCCCAGACACTGCAACAAAAGGCAACAACGATCACCATTTTCGCTATGCGCGTCTGGCTTACTATGTGGATGGCGTCTCCAATGACTCCATCCACACACACACGCAGCACTTCCATTTCCTTCTCTTGGATGTTTCTCGAAAAAGTAATTTACGGCACACAAATGTCTATTTTCCACAAGTCCAAAATCTCTTTTATTCAAAAACGAAAAAACAAGAAACACAAAGTCCCACCTTGACACAAACAAACAAGCTGCGATAAGGCAAGAAGCGAGCGAGAACAAAGCCAGCGAACGACAGCAAGCGCAGGCAAAGCGATGGACGTGGACGTGGTGGCGCCGCCGCACGACTGGGACGACGACGAGCGCGAGATGATGACCTTCCTGCTGTTGGGGAGCAGCCCCAGCGGCGTGGACGAGGGCGGCGACATCACACAGAGCCAGCAGAACCAGAACCAGAACCAGAACCAGAGCCAGAGCCCGCAGAAGAAAGAGCCCAAGAGCAGCAAGGCCAAGCTCTCGGCGCTCGAGCGCCGCGCCAAGCACCGCGAGGTCGTCAAGCGCTCCTATCACCGCAACAAGGTACTGCGTGTTTACTGTCTTTAGATGTACTAGCTCGTAGGGGTAGCTAGCTGCTGGGCGTGTATGTCGATACTGACTCTCTCTCTCTCTGCGTTTATTGTATATTAGGCGGTGTTGACCGACTTGAAGAACACGGTAAAGCGACTGGAAGGGCAGATGAACGCGCTCAAAGTAGAACGCACCGCCAAGGGCGTAGAGGCGGAGCCGCAGCAAGTGGAGCTGGCTGCGACCACGCCGCCTGTGGATGCCGTGGGCCGCGTGGACGACCTCAAGCGCAAGTGCGACGAGCTCGCGACGCAGTCGCAGATGCTGCAGGGCGAGTCGGCGAAGCTGCAGCAGACGATCGAGTCGCACAAGAGGTTCGTCGAGGCAGTGTACGCGGCGAGCACGTCGTCAGAAGACGACGACAGCGACGATGACGACGCGGACAGCATCCGCTTTGTCACAAATGACGGCGACCAACCCATGTCGCCGTGGCGCGAGCCGGTATTCCCAGAGACCTCTGACGAAGACTTCTCACCGGACAAGCGCAAGAAGACCAAGTTCTACAACTCGCCCAAGCCCGCGTACGTGCAGAACGTGACGCCGCGTGCACCGCTCTCGACTGCGCTCTGGAAGGAGATCGGGTACAAGCACCTGTCGCTCACGCAGGCGCGCGCGTTTGTGAACGAGACGTACCAGGGCATCCTGAACTTCGCGCTCAGTGGGCGATCGGTGAGCACGGGCGCGCGCATCATGGGCTGGGAGGACAAGCGCCTCGTGGAGGACACGACGATCAAGTTCTCGCTGCGCAAGCAGTTTATGGGCGAGAACGCGAATTTGCTTATGACAAAGACGTGGATGTGCTTCTCCGACCCGCTGTGCGCAGACGAGAAATTTCGTGGACTCTTGACGGTATGTTACAAGCGAATATTGGGGACGTTTGCAGCTGCCTCCTGTAGGTACTTGCCTTCCTAACATCTACAATGTGTGTCACTTGTGCCAAACAACAGCTCCGCATCCTGCAGCACGTGAATGACGATACGATCGTGGCGCTGCGCGACACGGTGAGCCCCGACAACTCGACGCTCTTCCGCTGCGTGTATTTGCTCTTCCGCGTGCGCACGCGGTCGGGCTTCATCATCTGCTCGCGCTCGATCGACCACCTGTGCGTGGGCGAGAAGGACAAGGTCACGCGCACGAAAGAGGGCCGCGTGATCCAGTGGGTGCACTTGTTTGGCTGGTTTGTGTTCGACCAGCTGGGCTACGCGGACCCGAGCTCGTCGCTTTTCTACGAGACTGGCGCGCAGGTCGAGTACGGCGGCAGCATGAACTACGGCGACGCGGGCCACCTGCCGGCGCTGGCGATGGACACGCTCTCGGTGGTCTCGCGGTGGGAGGGCTTCATGGTCGATCCGGTGTTCAAACTCCCGTCGTCTTCATTCTTCAGTTGAGCCAGCCTCCATTCCAGTTGGAAGCGGCAAAGACAGACTGCGTGTTGGGCATTCGTTGCGTATTTTTATTATATTTCTTTTCTTCTACCTCATTTGGATTTGACTGACTGAGTTAGTTGACTCTCAGTAGGAGCAGCGTAGCATATTGGCAAAATGGAAATCCGAGACGCGAAGCGAGCCCTACTAGACTGTAGTCTATCAACCCATATTATTTGCGTCCAGCAGCAGCAGCACCAACATTAGAAACCGAGAACACCTAAAAAGAAGAGAAACACAAGCGATGGGAAGCAGATGCCACACTTGAATGAGTTTCACTTTATCTTTCTAGCAGTTGATGCGAAGCAAGCGCTCAGCTATTCTGCGGTGAGATGGACCCACCTCGAACCATTTGGACGGATCATTTGGTTTCGCGGCGAAGCGTGGCGGTGAAGGAAGACGAGGGCGACGGCGAAAATGGCGGCTAGCGAGACGAGTCTGACACTGACGCTGATGATCGAAACGACGAAGAAGCCGGCGGCGGTGGCGCAGGGAGAAGCTGGGTAATTTCGAGCGACTGGAGGATCAAATCCGTTGCTGCCGCCTGCCGCTGCAGCAGTTCGCGGATGCTCGCAAGCTCCTGCACCGTGGAGCTCTCGACAGCGAGCAGCCGCTCTTCGAAGCCCTGGATCGCACTTGCAAAGTGCTCGGCGATCTGCACGGCGTTCTGCTGCGCCGTGTCGCGCAACTCGAGCTCTCCGCTGCGCATCCAAGATCGAAAGCAGACTCGAGCGTTCCCTATCAACTATTTACAGTCCAACAAACAAGTATAGATGGATACGACCTGAGAGCCCAGGATTAAAAAAAATGGTTATACAAGCGCTCACTTGTCCCAGGACTCTTCTCTACTCTCATGCTGCTGCTGTTGTTGTTGCTGCTGGAACTGCAAAATGCGATTCCCGTTCGCGCTGCTCGAGCGCTGCTGCTGGTGATAATGATGATGATTCGTTGCGGTTGGTGTGGCTGTTGCAGTGGTTGACGGCGCTCGTGATGGTTTCTTGAAGCTCTTGCTGCGCGCTTTTCGTGCTGCTACTGAGGCAGTTACCATCGAGTCTTATACACTTGAAGCACCATTTAGTGGAGCTGAGTGGCTGCTGGCGGCGGTGCTGCTATCAATATTGTTGTTTTCTGAAATTGTGCTGCTGTTGCTGTGCCGTGTTTTCGTCGGCGAAGCCGAACTCGAGCGCTGTTTCTGTATGACACACACACATGCATTGAGGAAATAAAGCCTGAGCATTCGGTGAGCGCATTATCGTATAAGCCACCTCTTCCACCACTACGCGTTACGAACCTGATTGCCGACACTGAGCTTGAATGGCTCGAACGCCGTCACTTTGGTGAAATCCTTTGCGCGCTGCGAGGAAGTTGGAAAGAGCCTAGTTGCTACAAGACAGCAGACGCAATACATCAAAGCTAACCGCATTAGCTCAGCATGCTCGCCTTGTTAACATAGTGATCACAGAAACCGCGCTTTTGCTGGGCTTCCTGGGCGCGTTCGCGCGCGCTCCTGGCGCACAAGGTGCAGCTGAATGGAGCTTTCCTGCAACTCGGTCGGGTAGATCGGGATTGTGGACATTCTTGCAAAGCCAGACGCACTCGGACGCTCTACTGTAGCAATAGGGGGCTCGCTAAAAGGAGGGCCGTCCATGCTGAAGGCGGCGCTTCCGGATGAGCGGAAGCGCAATGGCGATGACGCGAGCGAAGATGCCGAGGGTGACGCCATCTCCACAGCAGCTACGTGGTCGTCCTTCGCCGTCGAGTCGGGCAGCGATCTGCGCTTGGAGGGTCTGTTCGTCTATGGGCCATATCACAGCAGCACACCATCAGCCTCGTAGCGCAATATATACATAGAGCCGTATGGAGAACAGAAAAAGAGTACCTTTGGGGCGAATGTGCATTCCTGCTCTTCCCGACTCGTGAGCTCCTGGGTCTTGCTCTGGATCTGCGCACGCACAAGAAGCATTCGACCACCGCCATTATTATTGCGTGGCCCACTGTAAAGCGTTTGCAACGCTCAATAGCTCAATGCGATAGTGCCGCCACGCATCAATCTGATCCAGTGTATGGCAGCGCGTACCTTGCGCTGGCCGTGCAGCTTCCACGCCATTTGCTTCTCGTAGATGTCGCCGCCGCTTGCATTTGCTGCAGCGGCGCTGTTGCTGTTGCTCACAGTGTTAGCGCTGCTGTTAATACTGCTGTTCGCAGAGACGACGGTGCAGTTGTCGCTCTTGATGGGCGGCGTGCTGCTCTTGCCGCCGCGCTCCTGCTCGCTCGCCATGGTGCATTTATGCATGCGGCGACAACAATTTGGGAATTGGTTGGGGTGTCTTTTCAGGATCCAGGGTGTTTGCGATTGGGTGAAATAGCACCTGGATGTTTTTGACGAATCAGAGATGATATGGATGTTTTCATCCAATGAGAAGAGTGTGTTTCAGCTTGTTGATTGTGTTTGCCTTGGTGTGTGTACTCAGCATAAACCCAGATGGGCTGTGAGTGACGACACCGCCAACCATGCGACTTTTGTTACAAGCCAACACACACAAGCAACCATCGTAATCCACGCAAACTTGCGCTTGTTTGCTTGTTGGTGATCCACAACACACACACACACACATTGCCCCAGCGAGTTTGTTCGCAAAGTTCTTTCGCGCAAAAAGTGGAATTGTTTGTGGTTTTCAGAAAGCACGATGATGATGCTGATGGTGTGGCGAGTGTTGGACTCCTGTGTGGATGAGCAGCGCCAGTCCCAGCAAACGCCAGTCCCAACCGGATCTGTAACACACTCTCAAGCCTCTGCGCAACCACAAACAAGTTGTAAGGCGGTTTAAGTCAACAACTGAGGTTGTGAGTCAGCACACGGTCTTAACAAACAAGTTCTTGCTCTTTGCAAGTACCTGTGCGGGTGCTTGTTGTAGCGAATCTCCTCGATTCGCCTCAGCCGCAGTTGTGAACCTAGGTACTCGCTACTCCCATGGAGCAGGCACGCGCATGAAATGGTTTCTGGCAAGTTTTTGGAAATCAACTTCCTGCACATTTTGTTGGGATCGAAGCTGTTCACAGCACAACGTTCGGGCTTGTTGCAGATTTCAGATATATTCATTTATGGAGGTTTTTATGACAGAAAAAGGATCGGAACCCTCATTACACTTTGTTTCAATATCAATTTCCACCCCAGCCTTTTTTTAAAAAGCGTGGGACGATCAGCTCGAAAATGCGCTCTGTCTCTCCCATATTCCATACCCTTCCCCTTTTCTTTGCACAACAAGGCTGTGGAAGTTGCTTTTTGTATGCTTGTGCGCTTGCTCGTGCTTGTGCTTGAGCAGCAAGCCGACGTCAACGCGAGTTAAGCCAGCACGAACAAAAAGAGCAGGCCAAGCCAACACACACACACACACACACACAGCAAGCGAGCGCAGGCGTGGATGCACAGCGGTCGGTAGCTCCGTCACACAACTCTTACGCACGCGAGCGAGCACCACCAGCGCCAGCTCTCGCTCATTTCGCGCAGCCGCCCGCGTCTACCACACCACCACGGACGGTGGCGCGCGACTCAGAATCAATCCCACACAACAAGGTGCGTTTGAGTTGCCTTGCTTTCCGTGGAACCTGCCAACCCACACAAAAAAGAAGCGCGCAGCTCACATACGCAAACAAGCACAACCCAAGCCGCGCGCAGCTCAGCAAACAAATAAACAAGCACTTGCTTGTGTGTGTGTGTGGATCTTGCTCGCCTGCTTGTGTGTGCTTGATCATCGTATCCAAAAACCATGGACACCATGGCATCGTTCAATGACATGTTCTTCCTGGACGACGTGATGGACGACGTCCAGAATGAGAACAGCAGCAGCAGCAACGCCGCTAATGAGTGTGCACCGCAGTATATTGACGCTTTCCCCCCGTCGCCCCCTCCCTCCTCTGTGCAGAGCAGCCACCTCATGATGCCGCACGCGCCGTCGCCGTCGCTGCACATGGACCCGATGCAGACGTCCGCGCCGCTCGCGCTTACGACCAGCGCCACAGGCAAGAAGAAAGCGAGCAGCAGCAAGCCGCCGTCGTCCTCATCCTCGTCGCCGCTGTCGACCGCGATGACGACCTCCAAGCTGCAGAAGCTCAGCGCCGCGAAGCAGTTTCTGACGCTAGACGACGTGGAGCGCGAGATCCTGCGCCACAACGCGCACCTACCGCCCGAGGCGAAGCGCAAGATGGCCAAGGCCGAGTTCAAGCGCCTCAAGCACTGCGAGACCGTGCGCCAGTCACGCGTCCGCAAGAAGGTCTGGATGCGGTGCATACTGTATTGCTTTGATGACTTACAACAAGTCTGCTATTGTACTGACCGATCTTGCCTGCTGTTGTGTGTGTGAACTATCTATCTATCAGGCAGAGCGCAAGGACCTAAAGACTGTGAACGAAGAGCTCGAGGTGCTGCTAAACAAGAGCCTGGACGAGTTCCGAGCGCGCAACAACTGGATGGAGTTCGACGAGTCGTCTCTGCGCGACGTCGTGTTCAAGAAGTTTGTGCACTCGATCTACGAAGTGCGCGGGCTGCGTGCCGAGAGCTCGGACCTCAAGGACCAGCTTATGGTCTACGACACGCTCGGCGAGCATTTCCAGCGGCTCCAGAACGACTTCATGGTGAGCTTCCATGCAATTAACTCGCGACAGCATGCAATTATTATTATCAACTGCGACTTGTAACATCTCGGACTCGGTGGCTAATGTGTGTCTTGATGTTTGTATGTGTGGGATATCTATTTTTAGATCCCCGACTATTTACGGTTCAAGCACTCGTTCGGCACAATCCACTTCAAGCCGCTGTCGGACGCCGAGGCGCGCGAGATCATGCTGGACTCACACCACCAGGCGACGTCGTTCTTCCAGAGCATGTGGCGCATGGACACGGGCGAGCAGGAGAAGACCATGGGATGGACGCAGCACCAGCGCATCACGCCCGACGGCCGCGTGCAGTTCAACTTCACCAAGCGCATCTTGACAATTAATGCCGACGACCTGGTTGAGAAAAGCTGGGAGATGTACTGCGACTTTGAGCTTTACCACGGCATCTATGCGTCCGTACAGAAGCTCGAGATCCTGCAGAAGATCAATGAAGACACGCTGTTGATCCGGCGCGACCTGCAGGAAGGCAGCAGCGCGCCGATTTTCCGCACGATCTTTCTTTTGTTCCGCATCAAGCTCGAGAACGGCTTCCTGATCTGCTTCCGGTCGCACAACCCCCAAGTGTACGTCGACGACGAAGACGACCCGAACGTGCAGTGGATGGACATGTTTTACTGGCTCATGATCACCGACCCCGTGGACCACGACGACCTCCATCAGCAGCAGGAGGACATCGACATTGACATCGACAGCATCGGCCGACCGCACTACCACCACCTACCCCAGCCGCCGCGGAATCCTTTGAATCAAAATGCACGCAGTGCGCCGCTGGGCTGCGACGTGACGTTTGGCGGCAACTTGCTCGACCACAAGAGCGCGCAGCACGCTGTGCGGTGGAAGTACCAGATCGCGATGGCGCTGCTGCGCTGGGAGAGCAACGCCGTCGCGCCGCTATTTGCGCTCTTTGGTTGATTTGGAGTACTGGAAGTGAGTTTGCGTGTGCGTGCTGTGGAGTGGAGACGAAACTATTATTGCGCCGATGGCCAGGTGACGTTGTCGGCATTTGTGAGTATGAAAGGAGAGAGACTGCAGCTCAGCCAGAGAAGGAGAAGGAGGAGATCGAACGAAGAAACACGCAGAATGAGAAAAGGAGAGCGAGCGAGCAGATGAGAGACATGGAGGTAATGAATCTTACTATTTATGAAGAATGACGATTGCTGTGTGGGGGAGTCTCTTTATCTCAATGTGAAGGACTGCGCATTTGCTCCCGTTGTATGGAAGACTCTTCAAAAATGGAGCCGAGTGGTGGTTTCAAGAACTCTCTGCTACTAATGGCTGTTTTTCTCCTGCTTCGCTGTCATTGCGATCGTGCGCTCGCGCTGGCTTGAGTCTCACAGTGCATAGCATTGCCTGATCAGCATCATCGAGTTTGTATTTCCCAACTAGCCGCCAAGAGCAGCAGTACCAACACCACTTTCTCCCATAGCATGACGACGAAGAATGGCATGCTGCTATTGTTGATTGTGGTTTTTGTCAACGTGTACACGCAGAGCGTGCTTATGATGGCGCACGGCCCTCGCTTCGCGCACAACTAGAACGCGCACAAGAGATTTCGAGGTGGACGCGTGAAACGCCCCGAGTACTACGGCTCTGGGCGCCCGCCGTCGTCGCTCATGCTCGTTAACAGCTTGGACGATACGCCGTTCGCCATGTCGGTCATGCTTGCCAAGTTCCAGGCGCAGACGTCGGCGACCACGCTCCGCGATAAGAAGTGCTTTGTAAATGTCGAACTCACCGTCGAGCCAGTAAATCTTGTTGTTGCTTGCATATACGATTGCTTTAGTGCACTCCAACAATGTCTAACACAATGGTTTCTTGGAAGGGCATGTCGATTGGGATCGTCCACATTGACTTCCGCGGCTATGCGAGCGTACCAGAAGCCAACCCGGACTCATTTGCGCAGCTGAGCGCGTCGTACAAGATGGGGCGAGGAGTGCGTGGCATGATCGCCGAGCGCAACTTTTCGAGTGAGTACATGGACTATCTCTACGAAGGCATGGACTTTGACTTGATCGTGTGGACGCCCTGCAAGAACAGGGTTTCACAACGGGATGCTTCTTCGGAAGACAACACATACTGGATCCGCATCGAGAGCAAAATCGTGGCGCAGAAAGCGCGTCTTGTGGACGAAGATGTGCATATCGGGATCGACTCGAGCGACGCAACGCTCGAGAAAAGACAGCTCCAATATCAAATGATCTCGCGCCCCTGTGTGTGAGCTTTGTGAATGATCAAGTGGCTTCCTTGCTTTTTGAGTAGTACATTTCTTTCTTTCTTTCCCCTCGAAATGGTTGAATAGAATCCTCGAGTTTATTGTAGCGTACACTCTTGTGAAGCTTGCGGCTGCTTGGGTTCTTCATCTTCATCTCTGGAAACCATGTTATGGATCGCAAAGAGTGCGTTCTGCTGAACTTTCGAGTCGTCTGGGAACCCCACGCGTGCTCTTTCACAGACAGGCAGTGCGCCAGCGTCGAGACATGCCGTAGTCATCTCCCCTAAGCACACATACACACACATACACACAATAGAAAAAGCCACTCAAGAGGGATGAGTTGGCTGAAAACTTGCTGAAATGAATGGCAACAGTGCTGACTGGCTCACCGTTCTTGATGCTGACGATTCCAAACAACCAGCAGCTAGCGGCTTAGGCTAGACTGTTCTTTGGGAACCTCTTCATCGCCGCCACGACAGTCTCAAGACCGCCTTTTGCCACAATCTCAAACATGCTTTCATCTAACATCGTTCAAAGTCACATACCGAACGAGAAGCCATATTCTCGCAAGTGGGTTTAGGCGTTCAACATGACATACCATGCCGCCGCAAGCTGAGATTCGCTAGCTCCAGACGGCCCAGTCCCTGGATCTGCTCGCTCAGCGGGAAGCGCTTCATCACAAAGAGTACGAGGCACCGGCTTTCAGGGTTCACACGAAGAATGGATTCGTCTGAACAAAGGAACAATGTTCACATACACAGTTAGAGAAACAAGAACCTTCTCGATGCGCACCTATATACAAGAAAGAGAGAGTCTACTACCTGCGATCTGCGGGTGCGCTAGAACTGACAGCCCTCCGACGTTTGCCTCCTGGTTGTCTGATAGACGAGCCATCGCGTCCATGACCGACACAATGCCGCCGCTTGATGTGATCACTGCAACGTGGCGAGCGTCTTTGCTCACGTACTCGGACAGATAGAGGAGCCCATCGCGTTGAAGCGGTAAACTGTCTGGGTGCTTTTTCATGTTGCCGATCACATGCTGAATGGCGTCGCGCAAGCTCTTCATCGTCTCCAATTCTCCCTTTTCATCTGCTTGATCTGCTGGAGCCTTCTCGATCTCGCTGATGGAATCATCGCCACTTGACACACTGAGCTCGTTACTAATTTGCTGGTTTCGCTGACGTGCGTGAGTGCGAGTGCGAGTGCTCTTGCGTCGCTGGCTGCGCTTCCGATTGACCGAAGAACCTTCGACTCCTCCTTTCGACTCGGGTTCGCTTTTGCTGATGAACTTGCACACAACTACCTTCAACGCTCTCACTCCTCGCGACTGGAGCCGCTCATCGCTCGGGTATTTTTGCATGATCTCCAGAACCGCGCTGCCATTTCCAATGTCTCGACTGACAGCTCGTTTCATGATTTCAGAGGCGTTGACAGCCCGAGCTGGAGGGATTGCCGCAGGTGATGGCATTGCATCGTTGTCGGTGCCCTTGACCTTTTGGTTTCATGAAAATTGCGACAAATCACAATCATCATTGGTGCTCAGTTTGCCAGGACTGCCTTGTTTCGCAGCCCGGTCTCACAATTCGTCAAGCTCCTCTTCTCCTTGCTCTTGATCACTGCTAAGTGCACCAACCCCAATCCCGATTACACTCTGGGTTGTCTCCAGACTTGATCGCTTGTTCACCAAGTGCTCGTGGCAGACACTCAAAAGAGCTCGCGCGATCTTCACGTACCGGATGATCGAGCTGACGAAATTGAGCGCTTTCATAGAATCGTCGTCATCAAGGAGCTTTTGGAGCTTCTGCTCCAAGATGTGATCGGGAAGGCGATCTAGCTGGTGGAACGAGAGCACGCCTGACGGTGGAGCTAGACCCGGAGGCAGTTGCCGCAAAAGACACGCCAGCGAGAGCGAGAGCGGCAGGAACGGCCCGTCATACGGACACTCGTCTTTGACCTGCACTTGTTGGAGCAGCAGTAGCATGTGAGCGGTGAAGTCCAGCATCTTGGATTGCGGTGGCTGAAAGCTGCTCCTTGTTTGAAGAGTTGGCCCTGCCAGCGCGACACTTTGCGTATGTATAAATGAAGCTCTCTTGGAGTGAATACCCCGACTAATTTGACTGATCTGGATTGCGGATCGATTTATCTGCGTAAAACACCTCTTGGAACATCTCGAAAGCTGCCGCCTTCAGTTCCGGAAAATGTCGGACTGAAGGACCGCAGCTATTGCCCGGCGCTTGAGATAGAAGATGCTCAGCGTTGTTGCCATTTCTTGCCGCGTCTTCTTCGAAGCACGCGAGGGCTGTCTTCCCAGCTCGGAACATGAGGGATGGGTGGCGGATCTTGATCGCAAACTGGGACGTATCAAACCAGTTCACCACGGTCAAGGCATGGTTCAGCGCGAAAGTTGTAAAGTGCCAGCACTTGGAGCATTCAATGTACTTGAAGAGCTCCAGAAGCTCGGACAGCTCGGCGATATCCTCGCTCTTCAGGATAATGACAGCTTCTTGCTGCGATTTCGGGAGCACCTCTGTGAAAAGCTGGATGGCAGATACTCAAAATTGGCTTAGCTGGATCTGGGGCTCACGTGATTGCTGCAAGGGTATCGTGTCGGCGAACCGACGAACCAGTTCGCGGAGTTTATATAGCAGCGTTCCATCAACTTTAGCTACCACCACTTCACTTTTGTGCTTGATTTTGATGACAGGAGGAATGCTGCTGGACGTCACAGTATCATCGTCGTGACCTCCAGTTACATTATCACGAAACATGGACCCGTCCTTGCTTTGACGGAAACTGCTGCCAGAGTCTTCTAACTTGAGTGCAGAGCACTTATCACACCAGCTCATAGTCGCCTCAAGCAGCACAGCAGCCAGACTGCCATCTTCGCTCGCCTCAATAGCCGAATGGACGACCTCGTCTAGGAAGTTTTCCTCGCTCTCCAGCAGTTGTTTGAGTTCAGGGCTGCGCTGGCTTAGCAAGAGGAGTGAAAGGACCACATTCTTCTGCAGGAGAACGTTGCTCGATCGCAAAACGGAGCTCACAGCAACGGTGAGAATTTGTTCGCTGACGATTTCTGTCGCCATCCAATCCAGTAGCTCGCAGCAATTCCGAGCTAGGGTTCCAGACGGATTGCTATCTTGGTTCTGCTGCGATTGCACGGTGCGCTCGGGTTCTGCTGACGCTGGATTGAGCGGTGCCACCACGCTGAAGATAATCACGCACCCTTGTTCAATCAGCACTCGAAGGATGTCTGCGGTTGGAGAGCTCTCGATCACTGCATCCATCAGCTTGCCTGCAGCATCTGCAACTCATCGGTGGGAATGCCCCATGAACCAACAGATGGGGATCGGAAGACCAGAGGTCTGAATGTTGCTGCAAATCACGCTCACTTTGGTCTGTTGCTCCGGCGACGAAGTCTGCAACGTTGCTGTCAATAAACGCAATGCTTTCTCTTGCAGCTCGGCGTTGGTGTGCGAGAGGAACAGCGTCGTGAGTTACGGTATGTTGACTTTGTCCACGATTGCATAGCTGGTTTCTTCGTTAGGAGTTGACAAAGAAGCACCAAACAGCAGCAGATCGAAGTACACGCATTATAATCGCAGCACCTCTTTCTTCGTGTCGTTCTCGTGCCTTGCCCTGCTGTTCTTGGCTGCTTTCTGAGAGGCGGAGCTTGATACGGCACCACTTTCCGTGAGCCATTTCGCGATATGATCGGCCACGATTGAATCGCTAAATAGCTTTGTAGTGGTCTTTGCGCTTGCTTCACTCCCGCCACGCAGTATTGAAAGAAGATTCGAGGACGCACAAATCGCAATGCTTCGAATGGGCGAAGTGCACAGCGAATGAAAAAGCTCGATGCTCTCGCTCATCCGAGCGCGGCCTTCGTCTCCGCAATTATCAGCGCCGATGTCGGCATTATGTGTACGCAGCACTTGCCGCCTCGTTACTGCACCAATCGCATTCATCAGTCGTCCGCAGATTTCAGCCTCTTTGCTCCATTGCAGATGCGAGTCACTGACGCCGTTCAGTGGCTACTGCTGGAGCGTCTGCTGTGATAAACACAGAGAATAGCAGTCCTCGATCTTCTCGACGATCCGTTGCCGCCGCTCGCTGCGCCAAATCCTCTCGTAGATACTCCACTGCAGTAAATGCTCGTTCTTCTCAGTTGTACCGTCATGCTCACCACATGCACTATATCTACTGCTTGCACAAAGCGCATCAGTATCATAACGAGGGCTTCCCGCAGTTCCCTTTTCGTCGTCGAGCACGCAAAATGGTGGAGATTGGTGTGACGCCGCTGTGCACATAACTGCCCCGATCGCCTGCACAACACCGCTGCTTGACGCAAACAAGAGTTGCGGCACGCGGTTCCACCCTTTCATCTTGAGATGCAGCAGCGCGCGGACAGCTGCGTCCTTGTCATCCGTGCCACCGCCACGCAGGAGCGTCTTCCACAGCCGCAGCGCCGCATGCTCCAGCACATCGTCGGCGTCGTGAGCGCCATTGTCGCCGCGTGCTAGAAGGCCGCAGAGAATGGTGACGTCGTGTTGCATAGCGCCTTTGTGTGCACGCTGGTGACCATGCACGACGGAAAGGATTGAACCAAAAAGCCCGTCAGCCTCTAATAATAGGAGTCATTGTTTTTCTGCGGTTTAACTAATTTTGAAAAAGTCAAGAAGAGTGTAAATTACATTCACAGCAATAATAAATAGTTTATTTGTCCAATCTCAATGAAATGAAAAGAGGTGCTATTGATAGCACTCGTTTACAGAGTGATGGTCGCTTCAACTTCACTTTTCCCTTTTTGTGCAGAACGCAGCAATCAACCTTGTTTCCCCGCATTTCGCAATTGCAGAAGCGGGTAAAATCAGCAGCACATCTCAAAGAGCCTTTTGATCCGGAGATCGAACTGCACTCAACGCCAAAACGGTTATCGAGAGATCCCATATCCCATACACAAGCAGCATCACCACAGAACAGCAGACACAGCAGCATGAAGATCCACCAGAAGCACGTGCACGATCGGCTAGTTACCTGCACACCCAAGCGCGGCGCTGCCAGCCAGTCTGTCTGTCTGGTTGGCTGATGCGCACACATGCGCATGCTGATACAGTTGCCAGAGATCTTTGAAGATGCATACGCATCCATTATCGTCGTGGGCGAGCTGCAGCAGTCATCCAGGACAGAAAACCAGAGGCGCGAGGGAACTACCAGTAACTGTTCATCTGGGTCGCTGCAGGGTGGATAGACAAAGTCAAGGAGAAAAGGAGAGAGCACCTGCCCACTAAGCAAAGCAAGACCAGTAGAGACTGATCGATGGTAGCAACGGCGCTTTTCGACACGTTGGGCTTGGACTCTGACGTGTGGCTGGGCTTTGACTACCCGAGTGACGCGTCGGCGCTAAATGCTGGCGTTGAGAGGACTCCTCTGGACTTGGTCGCTGTCGCTCGGGACGCTGGACCTGAGCTGGAAGCTGATACTGAAGCTAGCGCTGATGTGGCGGTCGGTCTCGACTCCATCGCGCAACTGGGCGACGACCTCCTCCAGACCCTCGATAGCTTCTCTGCTATACCGGAACCAGCCACTGTAGCGACTCCAAACCGCAGTTCGCGCCCACCGTCGGCGCTGGAGCTCTCGGGAGCAATCGTTGTCCGGAACCATGGCGCACGGAGCGCAGCAGAAGTCCGAGCCAAGCAGCGCAAAGAGCGGCACAGCACGAGAGAAAGACGCCGGATACACGCTGCAGTAGTAAGAAGCGCCGAGCGCCTGGGAATAACAACGAGTCTCGGGTTTAGAGACCCTGACTGACATTGGTATGTTTGTATCTTTCGTCTTGGTGCTTGATAGGATCGTGTTCGAGAGATGCGGTACCAGGTCGCCGCACTTGAGTACCAGCGTGCTCAGCTCAGTGCGAGCTTCTCTCGAGCTTGTATGCGAGATATTCATGCGTCTTTGAATCCGGGCTGCGGCGTCCCGAGCGAAAGCGGGTACCTGGAGCTGGTTGCAGCAGTCGACTCGCTGCGCAAGGAGAAAACGTACCTGAAAGAGCGTATCGACGTGTACGACGTCCAGCACAGCGTCGTGCAGGGATTCTTGACGGAAGCATCGCTTGAGATCGATGGACAACCTGTTGTTGTTGCTGCTGCTACTGAAGATCACAGTATTACCTGGGCTGACGCGACGCCGACCTACCTCAAGGTGCTCTTTGAGACGCCGCTGACCATGGACCAAGCGTTTGGGCGGGTCAAACGGAGTTACGACGAGATCATGGTGCTGAAGAACCGCTCGCACTTCGAGTCCTCGGGTTCGTCGACGTTCAACTGGAGCGACCGCCGCGTCGTAAAACAGGATTCGCTGGAGTTCATGTTTGGCCAGGATTTCCGCGGCGCACTCGCGTCCGAGTTTGTGTCCAAGACGTGGAGCTTGCTGACGGTCTTCAAGAGCTACACACTCATCCAACCGCGCACCAGGGGACTACGCGTGCTTCAGCGCATCAACGACGACTGCGTGGTCGTGCGGCTGAGCGTCGCGAGCACGCAGGACGACGTGTTCCACACGATCATGGTCGTGGCACGCGGCCGGATCGACAACGGCTACCTGATCAGCTACCGGTCGATCCCGCTCTCCGAGGGCCAGACGCACTTTGTCGACGGCGAGGGCACGTACGTGAGCGTCTTCAACTGGTTCATGTTCATCGATAAGTTCGACGTGGACGACCGTCCGGTGTGCGAGGTGATCTTTGGCGGCCGCGTCGCCAACCGCTCGGCCAGGTACTTGAGGTACCTCACGATGGAGGTCGTTGCTGGCATCGTGCGCTGGCAGACGGCGGTCGGGCAGAGCAGCCTCAGCCTATCACTTTGAGCTTCTTGGAGCTCCTCAATCGAGGCTGAGGAGCCACAGCTAAGATCCGTGTTTTGCGCAGCGCTTTTGTCAATTACGCGCACACGTCTCTTATCTCTCAGCTCGTTGATTTTGTTTGTATCGCTTTTGCGTTTGAATCAAACCTTTTTGTTAGCAACTTTAGTTTTGCCGCGACTCCGTTTATGTTGAAGTTGTACCCGCCACCCCAGGTCATCATCATGGAGATTGATGATGGATGACCTGCGGGTGGGGGCGGCGTGGTGTGCAACCCTGGACATGCATCGACGCGCTTTCTCACGAGAGCAGGGAGTCCCTGGTGATGAAGCGCAGGGACTCGCTTGACTAAGAGAGATGCCCATACAGTATCACTCATGCACTTGCGTAGTAGGTACACCATCATCCTATGGTCGGTCACGCACACCAAAAAAGTGCAAGGATCGGGAAGGCTGATCAAAAGGAAGCTGCCGCCGCTTTGCTTGCTCTGATTCAGATGGGGAGAATTCACATGACAGATCACGTTCTGCGTGAATACACTCACTCGCTTGGATTTGGGGGTGGGACGTCGGGTTTGATCGAGCATTTGACGCCGAGACGGGACACGAGGCTGCGGGAAGGAAAGCGAGGCTGTATCAGGTTTGGTTGGGTGTGGAGCTGCCCGCGAATGTAATGCTTGCTATACCGGACAGTAGCAAAGTGCAGCTCTATCTAAACTTCAGCAAGTCAAAGTCAAAGTCACTGCTCGCAGTCAATCATCAATCCATGCAGATTAAGCACAAATGCAAGAAACAGAGTATCCATAAACAACCAAGAACTAAAGTCCAGAACAGACACTCTTTTTACCTCTCGGTTGTTCAAGGAATTTAGAACCATAAGCACCGAAGCTGATAATACAATGTGAAGATTATGGCTTGGTATCCATCCATAACGTGGGTGATAACATTATAGATCGTGAGCATCCGTTTATGGCATCCTTTTATCTAGAAAATGAATAAAACTTTCCGCGGTATTCAAGGATTTGAGAACCATGTGCAACGAAGCCCAAAGAATACAAAAGTAAACTATCTTGTTTTTGGCTTCTCCTTAAATAACGTCGATGATAAAGTTATACATCTTGTGCTCAGCCAATGCGTTTTTTAAAAAAGGCTGAAAAAACATTGAAACAAATTAGAAACGGTACAAGAAACTTTAGAATAAGACTCGTTTGAAAAGGATTGCTCATCTTGATGAGGTCGACAAACGCGCTGTTCTTTTCAAGCGAACCAACGAGCTTCTACTTCTGCGGATGTGGTGACAAGACGCAAAGCAAACGCATCAATGGCTGACAGGACAGACAGACAGAGTGACCGTCGGTCTGAACAAGCGACGAAAAGCCCGACAGACGCGTGAGAATCGCTTGCTCCAGCATGTCTGATGTGCCATCATTGCTGGCCATCACGAGAGCGTGAACGTCAAGAGCGAGAGCGACTTCATTTCTTCAACTGATTTGCAGTGACCACTTGGCGCTCTCATCCTTCCCTCGCACTTCGTTTCTCTCTAAGAGCCCACAAAACCAATGGGGATGGATGGATGTAGCCAACGCACCAACGCACCAAACGTCAACCCATAGAAAGCATCATGATGAAGTGAGTTGTTGATTCCTCACTTTGAGGAATCAATCAATCGTTCACTCACTCACAATTATTTAGCTGAAAGAAATGAAGCCCACGTCGAGCGGGAGCCTCGAGCTACCCTCTCGTCTCTGAAGAGTTGTCCTCTTTGGGATAATGCATTTTCGGGCTCCTCTCTTGCAATAGGACGATGGCAGTGACGCCAGCCGCAAGTTTGGGCAAAAAGATACTTTTGGGATCGGCTCGTCTGCAAGGACGCTCTCCGAAGTTCCATTGCAGCCCGACGACAGCGACAGCAACGATGGACGGCTGGGCTCTTCTGCAACTGTCGGTAAGAGCCTTACGGCCGGATTGCAGAGCTTGCCTGGTTGGCGTGCGCAGGCGGACGCCGCCAGTCACTCGTTCGATCCAACGCGCAGGCATTCAGTCGCTCGCGTAAGGAAGAAGCCAATCCAAACAAGTGGCCAAACGGCCACGCACGCACGTCAGTGCGGAAGAAAAAAGAGGCAGTCAGAGAGAGAGAGAGAGAGAGAGAGACGCTTCCTTCCTTCCTGCAAAGGTATCTTTTCCCGCAATGGCGCCACCAGATATGCAGATATATGGCTGGATGTGGCCGGCCGATCATCGAAGATCGCAAAGCAAACGCTCATTCATTCGCTCAGTTGTCGGTGGATGGATGCGATGCAATACTCAAGTCTGGAAAGATCGAGGTCAAGAATGAGATCGATCCATGGATGAGACTGGGTGGATTTGAAGCCAGGAGCTCCGCAAACATGTATCGCGTGCTGAAACCGGTGTGGCTGCTTTTGCTACTTAGCGACTTGCTTGCCGCTTTTCCTGATTGACAACGCTTATGCTCCTGCTCGCTCGCTCGCTCGTCCAACATGATGAGAGCGAGCGAGAAAGCCTTTCTGCTTCAAGTGTTGCTCCGATGTCTCAGAAATGCACAAGCAGCAGAAATTGGTCCTTCTCGATTTCGAGTGTTGACTGTGACTATGAACCACCCACTTGATCTGCTTGCTTGCACCAGTAAAGAGTACCGAAGTCAATGGAGCTGCTTTTGGGATGTCATGTTGATGATGTATTTCTCTCCATCGTAATAAATTATCTGCTGCATGGGCGTGGACTGGCTGGTGATCTTCGTCACCACACCACCGCCAAGGGCATGCTATCCTATCCTGCTTTTTTCATACACTCTCACATACACTATACTGCGGCTCTACAGTTCGTGGGGCTTTCGTTTTCTCCACTAGCGACCTATCTATTCATTTCCTAAACTATTGTACTCCCATGGGACCCATCGATGCGATGCGATGGGCTGAAGTCTCGAAGGCTGTGTGAGGCTGGCTCTAGATGCGAAAGACTGGACCCATGGCCAGACTCTCCCACTTGAGCACCGCGCAGACGTACTCGATCGCCATCGCCTGCGCCTCCTCCTTCGTCGGGTACGCGGTGCTACCACCCACGGTCACCAAGTGCTCGGTCTCGCTCTTCTTCTCGTGGATCTGCCACATGGAGCTCTCCATCCAGCGCACGTTCTTGTTCGAGGACGCAGGCAGCGACATCGGGTTGATCGAGCACGAGCCCATCAAGAACCGGTTGTTCGGCAGCTCCACGCGGAACATGAGCGACAGCACGCGATCAACGCGCGTCGAGTCCTTGCTGGTCACGTCGTACAGCAGCACCACCGCGTTCGCGTTCACGTTCTTCACCACCCGGACGTTCAGGGGACCGCCGATGATAGCAGAAAACTTCTCGGACGAGCTCTCGCACTTCCACGTGTTGCGCATCACCTCGTTCATATCCACCGATTCGCACTGCTTCTCGAGCGTGTACGACAACATGTGAGTCTCGTTGTCGCCGCCGGTGATCGCGCTCTTGTGCTTCCAGCCCATCACTTCACGCTCTTCGCTCTCAATGGAGGCCTCGGTCGCGATCTTGGTCGCGCGCGCAATGGCCTCTGTGCACACTTGGTCGTTGATCGACGCCACGATCTTCTCGATCACCGCCGCGTCGTTGAGCTCGTCGCTCATCTGCGACAGGAGCTGCGCGCGCTGCTGCGTGACGCTCGTCGTCTCTTTCACCAGCTGCGCGTTGAACTTGGTCAGTCCCTCGGCAATGCGCTGGAGCTTCTCAATCGCGTGCACGAGCTTCACCTTCTCGACCTCCACGGCGCTGTCCTCGGAGCCGCCGTTCAGGCGATGGCAGCGCGTGTAGTACATCTTGGTCAACGCCGTGACCTTGGCGCGCAGCTTCAAGAGGATCTTCTCACTGTCGCGGTCGAGTGGAGACGTCGTCGAGGATGAACGCTGGATGGTCTGTGGATTCGTCGCGCTCTCGTCCTCCGCCTTCACCGGCGACGAAGGTGTCGAGCTCTGGAACGGGTCAATCGCCTCCGTGTAGAACGCCGCCATGGCGTCCTTCTCGTCGAAGAGGAACTGGTTCAGGAACGTCTCGTCCGAGCCAATCGGCGACAGCAGCACGCTCGTGGCGTCGTCCGCGCCGAGCATGAGCTCGTCCGCCTTGAGCAGCAACCCGCCGTCCGAGATCGAGATGTCGCTGATCTGGAAGTCCTTCTCAGAGATCATCGCGGCGTCGTCCACGACGATCTTGAGTGGCTCCATGCCGCCGGCCGCCGCGCTCAGGAACATCTCCTGGATCATCGAGATCTCTTCGTTCGTAAACACGGCGTCCGCAGTCGCGGAGGACGACGACGAAGGCGCCGCCGTCGCCAATGGAGTCGTCGGCGTCAGCATATCCACAAAGCTCATGGTGGATGGATGGATGGATGGTGGTGACTGTGACTGTGTGTGTAGGAGAACAGAACCAAATGCGCTCGACTCCGCAAAATGCCAACTGGCGCACTCTTCCATGCGGCTGCTCGCTTTCGCTTTTGGTTTTCTTTCTTCGCGCTTGGTTTGGCTCTTCCATCCCAGCTGCAGTCCTCGCCTGCCTGACACTCTCCATGTGAGCTGCTGAGCTGATGAGCAGCTCCGAAAACATGCGCGCATCACCGCGGATGTGACAGAGGCAGGCGGCTCAAGTCGTGGAACATTAATGCCTGGGACGCAGACGAGCCAGTACCAAAGTTGTCAGTCACTTGTTGGTGTTTTTGCTCGCTGCTTGCTGCCTGTCGCTTCCATTATCTCGCTCTCTTGCGCTTGCTTGTTGTTGTGAGTATGACTTTGCGCTCTTTTTCTTGGCGGATCTCAGACGCGTGCAAGAAAAGCAATAACAACTGCTACCTGCTGCCTGCCTGCGAACACAGAGGCAAACAATAGAGAAAATCCGGGGGCATCTGCTTCGTTTTGTTTACAAGACAACTAAACAAGGTAAGTTGCACGCTGCAGATCCGGCGGTAGATCATCCCGCCTCAGCTGGAGCAAATGTGTGGCGTCATCTTCCACCAGCGAGGCGAACAGGGCGGGTTGACACCACCACCTTACTGAACGAAAGTGATTTGTGGTCTTTGTAATAGGAAACTACTCTAGACAACAACAGTGCTTGTATTTTTAGTGACGATTTGGAAACTGCAGATAGATAGATAGATCCACTTTATTATTAGCGAATTAATACTTTACAAAACAAACAAACGTCCCTGCCAAAAAGAGAGCTACACTTTTCGCTAATGCGAGCAGAATACATATCCGAGTCACTGCGTTATTGGCCGCCTCGGTCTAATCCATCCTTGGGGTTTGAAAATGCACACTCGCGCATGTGCCGCCTCTCACGTGTCAAACGGAAACCAGCAGCAAAGATCAAGTCTTCCAGGTAGAAACAAACAGCTAACCTTCAAGACAGACCGAGGGCTCACACACCAGACTGCTTCTGCTTTTTGTGCAGATCACACCTGTGGTTCGGCTTGGACTGTAGCTCTTCAGTCCTGTACCACGCGTGCGTACCGTAGGGGGTTACGAGTGCTCGTGCTGGCGTGAACAGAGTAGGACGTTAAAGCGCGTGTGCGGCGGTGGCGTTCCACGGTCGGCGCCACAGTTGGCCATCTCAGTTTATTTCTTCCTCACACAACAAACCAGCTTCATACTGTAAGCGTTCACTGTCGACACGAACCAAACAGCGTTTGTATCGAAAAAGCAAGCGGCTCCTCCTTCACTTCTTTTGTCTTCACATTTTCAAAAAGAAAAGAAATTTGCAGGAATCGTAAAACGATTTTGAGAAGCATAAACAGAGCTGAGAGAGCATACATTGGAGAGTGGGATTATCATCCGGTCTCGTGTCCCACTAGGGCTTCCTCAGACTTTTCGAGTCGAAAAGAATGGAACGTTGTGTTTTTGTTTTGCGCCGCCCGCTTGCTGCAGATCTCAGATCGCTGCCATTGCGATGCAAGAGCAGAGCAGCCCGGTCGCCGCACGCACACAGGCGCCTTCAGCAAGCGATCGGCGCGCTTCTTACGAGTCGAGTCGGCCGGCTGACTTGCTAACACAACAATGATGAGCTTTCTCGCGGTATCGGAAATGTCAGAACGCAGATACTGCTACGTGGCTTGTCCGGTGGAGATTGAAGGTGTCCTTTTCTCCAGTCCAGAGCTCTGGTCATTTGGCTGTGGGCTTGTCGTCCAGTCAGTCAGGTCAGTCAGTTGGGATAACGCGACAAGCCCACATCAGGAAGCCGAAAGCGACAAGCGTCGCTCGCAGACAGGCAATGCGTTTTTACTCATCTCAGTATGTACTGCACAGTGATTTTTTGGCCAGCCCTTCAGCGCCATCCAGAACGAGCGCTTTAGCGCGTTCAACACCGCAAGCAACGAAATATTGCATCGGCGCCTTGTTCGCCGCCATTCATTTGGGTTTCTTTTTTCATCCACTTGTGCTTTTTTGTGATGTTTAAAAACGTCAAAGTGTTGGACATGCCGCATCACACGCGCATTTACAGTACAGACGAGCTTCCATAGAATGAACTGGTGACGCCGCGTATCAACACGTCGCCACCTCCATTGCATTGTCGAAGCCAGCCAACTCAACTCGCAAGTTCAGCCTCTCGCCCATTCTTGATTTAGCATTTTCTGTTGTGGAAACCATTACAGTCGCTCTGAGCAGTATGTGGGGTATGCTGCAACAGAAGAAAAGAAAATGTGTGTATGGAGGTGTTGTTTGCCATACTGCTTTTGTAACAACATTTTTGGTCGCGTTTTATACCAGAAACCTGTTGGGTTTCCTGATAATTACCCTGCATGCGCATACAGTGGGATCCTGCTCTCTCTGGTGCTCATAATCATCGCCGCTGTTGATGAGCCTCGGAAACGAAAATGGGTGCAGCTGTATCTCCGTGGCAAATGAAGCATATGCCGCTTCTTGGTTACGGCGAGCGTGTAAACCTGGCGGTGAAGGCGGCGCTGCGCGTTCGTTTCCAATCGATCTGGGATTTTCCACCTACTGTTTACATCTACAATTCAAATCCTGCTGCGAGTGCTATTTATTGTCTGGATCTCGCGTGGCGCAGCAGCAGAGGTTGGTTTCGTCAACGCATTTTCGTCATCACTTTCTTGCTTTTAGACTTTGTTACTCGGAGCAGGAGGCTCGAGTTGTAAATGTGAGCCTATCTATTGCTTGAGACTTTCCTTGTGAGACTATGCACATATTTGCTGACTGAAAATGGGTGTGTACAAGCGTCAAAAGATGTGTGACTTTTGTCGGGGGGATAAAAATGCACCTTGCTGGTTGGCGTGATAGCTTCTGGTTGACCAGACTCTCTTCCAGGTATTCACAGGCGGCGCTGTATTATGCACGCTCGTCGCGCTGATAAGCCCGGACATGGAGCCAAGCCAGAGCTCGGAAACAGTTCAAGACCAACGAACATTTGCTCTGGCACAAGTCCTTTTTGTATGAAGATCTCTCGTAAACCGATACTATCGTGTTTATATCGCCTCTGAGAGTATAATCACCAGCGAACGGAGCAGTCACATTTTTGTATCAGCGTGTCAAGCGTAACCTTAGTGCGGGCGTAAATCAAGTGAGCTGTGGAAACCGCCCCGGCTCTGCGCGCGATCCGATATACGCGCTCGTGGATGACGCGCTCTGTCTCTGCGCGGCGCTGGCTTGGCTGCAACGCGTGCACGCGATGGGCCTCGCAACAGTGCCAACTGGTCGCGGCTGACTGTCAAATGGCTGGACTGAAGTGCCAACAGCGTGTGGCGCCGCTTTGCTTGGTCTCTCGTCCGGGTGTTCGTTCGGTGCGCGCTCGATCACAGGTAACGCAGCCTCTTGATGGCGGAAAAACAACACGCTATCCGCGCGAGCCAGAGTGGGCCATCGGTGTGGTCGACGCGCGGTGGTACACCAGCCACTTCAACCTTTGCGCTGAGCCAGCACTTGCTTGTTTTGTTTTGTTTGTGCGCTTGCTGGTCTTGCTTGTGCGCTTGCTTGCTTGGAAGTCGGGGCCATTAAACTTACAAGTGTGCGCGCGCGCAAGTCGCTGATCAGAAATGGATGGAGATGCTGAGCGAGAGAGAAAGCCGTGGGTAAGAATGCAAGTGGTTGGTGGTTGTGTATTGTGCACTGACAAGAGATTCCATGTCGATTTGCCCAAAGCCGTCTCGAATCTCTCCGTTTTCACCGCATCAGCAGCGCTGTTGTGTGTTATGTATGTTCTTTTTTCTAGTTCTATGTCCTCGTTCAGCCAACAAGCAAGCACCTCATGAGCCAACACAGCATCTGAACACGAGAGCATAGGGCCAGCAAACGCGCATCGATTTTTGCATGCGCACATGCAAAAACATTGACCAGATAGTGCGGCTTATTTCTGTGTGTTCGGTTGCGCTCCTTGCCAAGGCAAAGCAGCTTTTCTGGTCGTGGGTGTGAGTGAAATGATTGTGTGCGCGGCCTTTCGTCATGCGCCGACAGATAGTATGATAGAACACCTTCGCAGCGTGGACGAGATATGTGTGTGTGTGTGTGAGAGAGAGAGAGAGAGAGAGAGAGACGAGCGATAGACTTGAACCAGCACACGCAGAGCAATTGCTGCGTCGGATATTTGGACAGCCAAATGTCGGCGAGCGAGGCTTGGTTATTCGCATGGATTCCCCATTTGCGACTCCTAATCAATCATCAGGATTACCCGCCGCATTTGACTGTGAACATTCAAACCCCGCCTTTCGATTCTAAAAAAAAGATTTGGTTGGCCACAGTTCACTTGACGCTTGAGCGTCACGAGAGCGCTCGCATGGAGACGAAAAAACCGAAGAAGTCAAGCACAGCAGGTCTCTTCAATAGCGCTAGCCTTTCACAGAATGAAAACGAAGTCACCAGAAAAATTTGATTTACAGCTACAGCTAGAACGGCAACTCTGCAATGTATTCAGCAGCGGTTCCGAATTTCAAATTTGTTGGTGGCGCTTGGTACTGGAAGATACTGTACGCCGTTGTACATTTTCCAGTCACAGCACCGGAAGAGAAACCCCAGCATGTACCGTAAAGCATGTCGCTTCGCTTCCTGGCCACAGCGCTGGTGTTGTTCGTGCAGCCCTCATCATCAGGTAGAGCTACAGTTTCCTCTGTACAGTAAGTACAGTGTTCCCTGTCAGTCAATAAATAACGGATATTCGTTCGCAGGGATCATCGGGATCGAGATGAGGGAATGTGTAACGACTGGTCCATAAGCCGCCAGGCATCAGTGTTGACACCTATCCAAACATACGCAGCAATCGTCGCCTCCTGCGACCTTCAGCAATACAAAGTGCATGGGCTTGCGCAATGCACATAAGTAATGCAAATATACCCATTTGTGTGCATGTACCCGCAAGTACGCACGTGGGTTGCCCGCTCGATCCATTGTAGGTCCATTGCGACTCCTGTGGATTTTCGTCACTCACCCACATTGAAGTCCAAAAAGTCCGTCCTCCTCTCCTCCAGATCATTAGCATTAACGGACGCGTGACTGACTGACTGAGACTGCCTGAATGACCGAGTGAGTGCGGGTTCATGACTCCACGACCACCACCACACGGTCTCTTCTTTATTTTTCTCCACAAACCACCACAAAGCAAAATGTTTAGAGTGAGTGAATGAGGAGATCTCCCCACTTGGCAGCGTTTGGCGCAGGGGGGAGGGGAGTGATGATCCTCTCCGTCCGCTTCTCTTGCTTCTCGTGGCTGACGGTGCTCTTTTTTTTCTCCCCTCCAGCCAACTCTGCAATAGCGCCGCCTGTGACTTCAACACTTGCACGAGACAGGCCAGCGCCGCTCTGCTCTGCTTTGCTTTGCTCTATTCCTGTTCCCACAAGCCGCAAAGCTCAAGCGCTCCATAGTGAGAAAACTAACTGACCGGGTTTGGACGACCAGGTCTTCTAAACATCCCGTGAGCCGAGATATAAGAACACGAAAGACTGGCGACAGTATGTATTAGATCATGCGGGTGTGTGCTTCCTGAGAGTTCTGAACGCTGAGACCTGTGTGGATATATCACAGGTTAGCGAGTTGGTCATGTTGCATGTCGTGTGCGATATCTGTGTGCCATTGCTCCCCAACAGAAGCCCAATACCGAACGAGCCAAGCAAGAGCTCAACAACGGGCTTTCTGCCGCCCTTTCCAAGTTCAGAAATCCCCACCCGCGTACGTACAGTGGCACTTCCAATCAGAGAGAGGAGCTGTCAACAGTGGACCCAGCTCGCATGCGTCAGTCGAACGAACGAGAGTCCTGAGAGCTGCATACGACCGCTGCTCCCACTCTCCGCTTGACAGTTCTTGCTGACTTGGAAGACCTCCCAACAGCTCACGGCTTCTGTTTGCGCGTGTGCGCCGTTTTTGCCGTTTGCTCTTGACTAAAAGGCAACAGCAGAGCAGAGAGAGAAGAGAGCTCAGAGAAGAAAATGCGCGCACATTGTGCAATTGTGGATCCGTGAACTTGTCACGACCAGCGTCACCACCTTGCTCCATCTGATCCTGGAAGGGAAAGTGCATGGAAGGCATCGTGTGTTAGAATGGATCCCACGTTACATATACGATTCGGCTTGTATGTAACCCACGGGCTCGAGCGAGTGGCTTGGCGGATGGACAAATCGAGGCGAAAATGGAGAGAGGAGAACGAAGCCCAACTGAAGAGATCAACTTCACAGTTTAAAAGCCCATCCATCTCTGTGCGAATGGCTCGGAGTTGTCGGATCCAAATTATGGGCCACGGCAGTGAAGACACCAAGCAAGCAAACAAGCAATCAAGCCTTGCACTTATTCATCTCACGTAACACAAATAATGAATGAAACCTGAGCAGGTGCATCTGTCAACGCTTTCTGGGCTCGAAATCGAAGCTTTCGGGGGGGGTTGATTCTGATACAAAAATCCCAACGAACCATCGATGAACAGATCTCAATGCAACGCAGTTGATTTTGCTGGCAGCTAGTGTTACCTGTGTCTGTGATCTGATCACACAGGAAAGAAACTGCAGCAAAATCAAGAACGTGGGCGAATAATAATCGATCCATCACAGAGAATGGCTACGCTCGCAGCCTCAACCAGTACGATGTGTTATCAGGTGGAACGAGGCATGAAAGAATTCTAATGTCAAGCATATCGCCATCAAGAAAGCGGCAGGTGATCCTTCAAAACGCTGTGAAATGAAGCTCAGCATAAAACGGGTGTTAATACTGTTTCGGAAGGTTCAAGGTTGCTGGTTGGACTGCAAAGATTGCAAGAGTGAGTCCCACCCACATTTATTTTGTCTGTTGCATGGCGCGATCTTTCGCGACTGTGATGAGATCTGTCTGTGATGGAAAAGTGGTTACTCTGTGGAGGCGGCGTTGATCATGACGCGTGGCGCTCGTTCATCATCGATCTTGTGCTGTATGTGAGAATGCAAAACCAAAGCAAACTGGTGCACGCAAACCAACCAACTAACCAACTGTTTCTTTGGCATTCACGATTTGTTATCCTCTGAGGAATCTTGATGGCGAATTCAAGACGATCTTGGTCGATAAATACTTCTTGATACACTGAGTTTGCTTCTTAGTACACAGAGTGCTGTCCAAATGGCGGAAGTCAGCAAAGTCATCATAGATTGCCTTGATAAAACCGCCAGGGACGAGAGCACTCGCACTGGGTATGCGCTCAAGAATTTGAGCAAGAACTTCCTGTGCTGTCACCGCCTGTCACTCCAGGCAAACAACAGGCTAATCCACAAAATTAAACGTTGGTGAAAGCTAACATTCCAAAACTACTACGTACTCAAAAGCTAATGAAACGTTTGTTCGAGGTGAATCTCCATTTTATTAATTAATCAAACGTTTTATATATTTAAGCATTGGTCATTCAAGAAATTCGGATTTGGCATCTCTAATTTTAAGTATCAGCGGTTATTTACAGTGAAAGCAGTAAATGTAACGGCGTGTGTTTTATGGGTGCACAACGTCCATAAATTAAATATTGTATAAATGTAAGCAATTATGGACACTTGCATACGTAAATTAGCAAATTGAGTGCCATCTGACGGAGGACCCTCCTGAGATCGCATCGCCTGAGTGTCGAAACGCTGCCGTTTTTACACAAAATGGGGCTGAGATCTCCATCAATTCCCCAACCACATGCCCATGTTATGATAGCCACCAGCGCTTCT
>JAADVN010000186.1:0-28291 GCA_023335535.1 Globisporangium spinosum
CCAGCCCGTAACGCAAGATTATGCCGCTCCTGTACGGTCGAGGGTTCTCGCATTTCCGGAACGTCTCGCACTCGCCCTGTTCGCACGCGCTGCATCTGCTGCTGGTGCAGAACTCATCAACCAGGTACACATCGTAGCCCGCCTTCCGAAACATCGTCCTAAAGCCCTTGCCCTTGACGGGCTCCTTGAACCTGCGGTGCTGCCTCTGGCTCCAATCCCTGATCGCGTTAAAACGAATATGATCGTGACGGCACCTGCTCCTGCGGCGCCTCGGGCATCATCGGGAATGCGGACAATGCCGACGCTGTCGCAGCCTTGCACCAGCAGCCGCAGCCAGTCGGACACGAAGACTCGACCTCGAACCAGTCGCGGAGGTGCTCGGCGTGGCCGCCGTGGCCGCACGTCATGCAAAACATCGATTGTCCGCGCACGACCAGCTGGCAGATGGAGCACTTGACCGCGAAGTCTCGGCACGAGCCGCACACTGGATCGTTTGTTGGCTGTATTGCAATAACAGCACGAGAGAGAGAGAGAGAGAGAGAGAGAGTAAGTGTGAGTGTCTATGATGAGGATAACCTCAGTCGGACAATCAGTAACAGGACGCACCGTTTGGCAGGAATGGCACAGAAGCCCAAACTCAATGCCTTCGTGCTCCGGCTCCACCGTGGTCACAGTCTTCAGTACATCAGTGCGCAGATCGACCGCGCCATAGCGGTACAACAGATCTGCGTACGACGTCTTATACACATCGTAGCGCTCTTCGTCCGCAGGGTCTGTCGACAGCAAGCAATTGTCTTCCGTCGAACGGTAGCTCAGCTGGAGCGCGATCCGCTCTGAGGCACACACTTCGTCCTCGTCACTGTTCTCCTGGCTCGACGCAGCAGAGTACTCTTCGAGAAGAGGCGCTGGGTGCTCCGGGTGGGCTGGCATGGACGCCACTGGAGACTGGAACGTCTCGTGTGTCAGAGCCCGTCGCGGCGACGCCTCTTTCGACGATCCGCTCCAGGTCTTGAACGGACTCTCGAAATCCATCCGCCACCCGCCTGCAATAGTGTTTCCCTTTGGTGTCACTCGGTTGGAAGATGTCGGCGGGGTGCGCACCGGACTCAACAACCGGTTTGCTGTGTTGGGAGCTGGCCAGTCTTTCGATATCCGCAAACCACTCGCCGCCGACGGGTAGTCCTTGTCTGCCGAGAGAGAACGGTCTCCAAACGATGCCCGCCCGATGTCATTGTGGCTGATCGCTCTCCTTGTGTTCCGCATCGCTGGCGGCACATCTCCTGCATCAGGATAGTTCTCCGCAAGCTGCGAGAGCGCATTCGACGACCGCCGCGACCTCATGCCTTCCTGGCTGCTGATCTGTGTGTTGACAAAATAGAAATCGTCATCTGATGAAGCGACAGTCGCTGAACCAATGTCCCCAACATTGCCGGCAGAGTGAGCGTGTTTGTACGAGCGGTCGACGCTTTCAGTCTCGCTCGTGCTGCTTGTGTCGTTCGGCTTCAACGCGCAGACAATCGACGCCACGGCGGGCAAGTCTCCTGTGTGCTCGTACACATTCAGAATCTTGTTGACGAGGCGTTTGCCGAATGGGTGCGCACTCCATGGATGTGCCGACGAAATCGCCAGTGAGCCGGAATTGTTTTGCTTGTAAATCGGTAAATCAACCGAGGGGGCTGTCGAAATCTCGAGGAGCGACCACACTTTCTGAAGATCCGATCGCCCAGCTAGTGCTGCGATCCGGGAGTTGTGCGCGCACGTGTTGGATACAGAGTGCGTGACGATCTCGTCTTCAAATACAGGCTCGTTCTCATTCGATGCTGCTGGCGGTGGGTTTTGAGGCTGCAAGAGCGACTGTAGGACCTGGCTCAAGTGGTTCTTCCCTTTCGTTCCGCCAGCACTGGTGCTGCTACCGTTCGACTTTACAACGGGATGCACGCGTCCCAGCGATCCCTTCGCTGGAGTTCGCTCAGCTGCTTGAAGCATCCAGGAAAGGAGCGATCGACTCCCGGACTCGAGTACAGGTGCAGGACGCACCTCCTGGGGATGCTCACTGAAATACTGCGCATTGGACTGGACTTCCACAGGCTTGACTTGAACTTTCTGCGGCACAATTTCCGTCTTGTATGTGAGAATCGAGGATACACCGCACAGCTTGGACAGATCAAGCACCGTGACGCTCAAGCTGAGATCAAGATTCAGCGACGCCCCCGGCGCTTGCTCAAGACGTTTCGAGCGATCGCCGACGACACCTGCGCGAAGTCCAGATCCGCGAGGGGAGATGTTGCCCGCAGACACCGGAACGGAAATCCGGTGCTCCGGATGGTTGATCGGCAAATGGTACTCGGAGCTTGTGAAATAAGTCTTCAGGTACTCGGAGCCGCCGTGCACGGATTTCTCGTGCTCCATCATCAAACCAGAGGAGTCCATCGTCGACGTGAAGAACATGCTGTTATTGTTTCGAAAGGCGTGTACGCTGCTCTCAACCTCGTCGTTGTACATACTTGGCTCCATCAGATCGTGCTGCCCCCAGTCGCCGGTCAGATCCATCGCTCCTCCTAGCACATTCGTCGCCGAGAGCAGTTTCACTGGCGGCTTCTTGTTCTTCTTTGTCGCAAAGCGCGAGTCCCGAAGATCCAGGAGCTCTTCGTAGGTTCTCGGGAGTTTGTTGACTGGCGCTGGGGTCTTGACAGCTTTCCCAGCGGCGACAGCAGCAGCTGGTACTGCAGAGGTGCGAGTCTGGCCGATCGCGACACGCGAGTCAAACACGAGAAGCATATTCGGGCCGCTGAAGCACGCGCCGGAGAATCGCGGGCACGGAAGAGCACTCGCACGACTGCCTGACGCGCCAGCCACCTTCTCTTTAGCCTCACCAGTCTCACCTTTAGCGTTTGTTGATGCAGCCCCAGTACCAGCTGCAGTCGGTCCCGCATCATCGTCACTCGAGGTTTCAGTTTCGCCGATCTTCGCCAGATCCTCGTCAAACACCAGCAGCGCGTTCATGGAATCCGCATGTCCGTCTAAACTGTATTCAGACGCCCCCAGTGGGACAGCAGTCGGTGGCACGACAAGCGGCACAAAGTCGGTTCGCAATGCCGAGATGTCGTATTTCGACGAGTACTGGAGTCGAGACACGTCTGTGCGCCGCAGCATCTCCGTCGGTTCGGATTGCGAGACCTCGGTATACGACGTCGTGTCGTAGCCGCATGCCTCGAGGTGCTGCGAGTCCACGCGCCACATGCGGAGCTCCTGGTTCTTTGCCCACGAGACGAGCTGGTACACGCCCGAGTTTGGTCGCGCGCGCCACACGACCCCTCTCACGAGATCACTGTGACCCGAGTACGTGTGCACGGGGTCGACGACGATCCCCGACGGCTCCGAGTGCGAGAGCGCCCACAGCCTCAGATTGTTGTCCAGTCGATGCGAGATCGTGACGAGCCCGTCACCAAACGGAGTGTACCGCGCTCTCCACACGGGAGCGCCGGTCGTGAGCATCCCCTGGCACACACGTGGCTGCGTCACGTTCCAGAACTTCACTGTCTTGTCCTCCGAACAGGTCACCAGCTCGTACATGCGCGTCGGGTGCCAGTCGATGCCGTAGATCTTCTGCATGTGCGCTGTGATCATCACGGCCGGCGCCTTGTCGCTCGCGCGGGTGTCCCAAATGCGCACTTCGCCATCGTGCGCAGTTGCGATGCTCGTCTGGTCCACGCGGTTCCACTCGACCTGGATCGCGCTGGACGTGAACGCGTAGAGCGTCTGCACGGGCTTCTGCGGCGTGCGGATGTCCCACAAATGCGTCTTTGTGTCTGCCGAACAGGTCGCGAGGATCCAGGGCTCTGTGGGCGACCACGAGATGTCGCTCACGGGCCGCGTGTGCGCGCGCAGCGTCGCGATCAGTGGCTGCGTGCTGTTGTTCGGCGGCTTGCTCTGCGTGTTACCGATCATGCCACCATGCGCGTTCGCGATGTTCCAGATGAGCGTGTTGTGGTTGGACGTCGATGCGACGTGGCCACGGAACTGCACGTGCGGGTTGCACTTGACGACCGTCACTTCCCATTTCGTCTGGTGATGCAGCGTCGCCGCGGGCATGTACGGCGCCTCGAGGTCAATCAGGTGCAATCCCTTGCGACCGGCGAGCACGCCGAACGAGCCCGTGGCATCCACGCTGAGCGCGCCGGCGTTGAACTCGTACTTGACGCTGAGGTTGCTGTGGATCGTCGAGTTCGAGTTGGCGGACGACAACGCCGAGAGACCGTCGCGCGCAGCAGCAGCAGTAGTGTTGGCGTTCGCGGCTACAGTACCAGAGCCGCCAGCCATCGCCGGACTGGCGCTCGGGTCGTAGAGAGACGTAGGCATGGAACAGCTTCCTCGCTCACTCTCGCTTCCTTCCTTGCTTCCGCTATTTGCTGTGTTGCTGTGGTTTTGTGATGCAAGTCGCCAGGCATTTCTTGCGCAAATTGATCAGTCTCATCGAGAAGCTGGCTGATCAATTTGCGCAGGAAAGCCTGTTTATCTCCGGTGGTGGGACCTGAGTTGGACATATCAATACTTAGATCAAATATGATATGCATCTCTTCTTTAAGTTATAAAGAGGAGACTTGGAGGCAACCTGATGATGATGAACTTTGCACTTGACTCAGCCTTGATGACATTGGTCTGCAATATGCCAACGAGCGCCAACTGTATTGCTGTTATTGTCTACTACTCACCAACATGCAGCGGCTTGCTTACCTTGTACCACTTGAAGGGTCCACTTGCTCTTCCTCTACTTTTGCAGGACCAGGCGGATTGTCGCCGCGCGGTCGTGGAGCAGCTGCGTCAGGCGCGACTGCAGCGTCACGTAGGACGCGCGCACGTTGTCCGCCACCTTGCGCTCTGCGGCCGCGAGGTCCACCGGCGGCTGCCCGCCGCTGCCGTTTGCCTTCGCCTTCGCCTTCGATGGCTTGGCGTCCGACTCCTTTTCACCACCAACGCGCAATGCGGCGACCTGCGTCTCGAGCACCGCGTGGGACTCTTGCAGCTGCTTGAGGAACGAGCGCAGAGCGTTCGTGCTCGCGGCGAGATGGTCGTCCTTTTTGCTCTTTTTCTTGCTGGCGATGCGCAGCGCAGAGCTCAATAAGCACAGCGTCCAGAGTCCGCACTCGCCCAGCAGCAGCGACAGCGTGGACACTCCGTACGGCGACAGCGCAACAGCTTCCGATGATGATGCTGATGCTGATGCCGACTGGAACACCAGTGCGTCTGGGAGTCGCTGGGTGATCGATACGAACGACGACTGGAGCTCTGCGAACGCCGCTGGCACAGACTCGAGACCTCCTGACTCACCATTCACACCAGCGATCAGCTTCACAGCGGCACCGACTGCCTTGGTGCTCCACTGCCACACCTGCTGCTGAAGGAGAAGACTACTCGAAGATGACTCTGCCTCTGCCTCAATCAGCTTGAGCTTGGCCACATAGCCAGCGTACTCCTTCTCCAGCCCCTTGAGCGCCTCACTCTCGCCTAACACCGCGCTGCGAAGGATCTTGGACGCGACAACACGCAGCTTGAGCCACAACACGGACGACGCAAAGTCCGCCGAGCGGTCGCACTCCACCAGCGGCTGGTCGTCCTGAGCAAACCTGGCGCCGGTGGCGACAACCGCGTGCGGCGTCCATTGGACGATGACCTCGCGGTGCTGATTCCGGGAAAGCTCGTCTGGCGCCAGCAGCATCGTGTCCAAGCCCTCGATGCTCTTCTCGAACGCACTCGACGCCAGGTGGTCGTGCAGCTTCGCGGATCCGCTTGCCGCAGCGTCAAAAAGCCCAAAGAGCAGCGACTCGCTCTTGCTGATCGCCAGCGTGTGCGACTTGTGCATCTTCTTGTACAAGAAGTTGGTCATGTCCACCACTTTCGAGTACACGCCGGTCTTGTACGAGCGCGAGATGTACTCGGGCGTGTCGTTCGACGTGCCCTTGTGCAGGCGCTGGATGCTGTCGGTTAAGCGGCGAGCCTCGGGGAAATGGCAGAGCTTGAGCATCTTGTCGAGCACCAGGAACGAGAGCGAGTCCAGCTGCACGTGCTTCACGTCGAGCTCCGCGTGACGACTGAGCATCGCCTCGCCAGCGCCGAGGTACCCGTACACGCGCGAGAGCAGCAGCTTCATTTGAAAGTTGTACGCGCTCTTCTCGAGGCCGTACTCCAACAGCGCCGCCGCCTGCACGAGCAGCTCGCGTCGTCCGGGCGCTCGCTGGTACGCATCAATGAGGAAGTGCGCCGCGAGCAGCAGCAAGTTGTCGGTGTTCTGCACCTCTCGTTGCCCGCCCGTGCTACCGACGTTCAGCCAGCCGGTCACCTCGTACTCGTCCTTGAGCGCCTGCACCAATTTCTCAAGCTCCACAACCGAGAACTTGGATTCGTCGTCGTAGTATCCGAGGAACCGCAGCGTCTTGAGCGCCAGCAGGCGGCGGTTGAGCTTGCCCAGCGCTTCCTTGCGGTTGCCCTCGTCTTCGCTCGTTTTGACGCTCACGGATTCAGTCGACATGTTCGCGGTACGCTCTACCAGTCGCGTTCGCGCCGCTTCCGAGACCGAGTTGCTGTTGTTATTGCTGCTGCTGCTGCTCAAGAACAGCGACAAGTACTGCTGCAGGTCCGTAAAGCAGCAGGTTTTCGTGAAAAAGCGATCGATGTAGAGCAAGATCTGTTCTTCCAGCTGCATTTCCACTTTCTCAAGCGCGTCCTTCGAGGCGCCCGCAGTATGGAGACGCGCGAGCTTCTCGCTCAGCAGGTGGATCACAGCGAGGCGAGGTCCGCGAAGCAACTCGTTGCCGGCGCGGCCTTGCAACTGGGTCAGGAACTCGCGAACGTCCTGCTCCACCTTTGCGAGGTCGTCGTCCAACTTAAAGCGCGCCGCGATGTACTCCTTCAGAAATGTCCAGTCGTCGCCATTGTGGTTCTCGAGAAGCGTCTGGTACACTGCAGCGGCGCGCTCCCAGTTCGCCACAGACTTTGCCAGCGACGCCTCGAGCGTGAGTCGATCGATCTCCAGCATCGGACCCAATTCGATGTCCTCTTCGTACGTGCCGTCGCCCTCCGCAGATCTCCCTTTCGACGAATGCGAGTCCGTGCAATCGTCGTCGCCACAGTGGGTCTTCTCGGCGGTCTTGGCGCCGTCGAGCGGTTTCGCGAACTCATCAAACGCACTCAACGCATCTTCGTGCTTGTCCTGGAGCTGCATGATCAGCACCAAGAGCTGGAGCGCTTCGCCGTCATTCGACTTGAGGTCCCGCAGCGTCTTCAGCTGCATCCGCTCCGCCAACGCGAGCATCTTGGGGGGCGCGCCACCGTGCTGCACCTGCAGCATCATACTGAGCGACGCCCACGACATGTACTTGACGCCTCCGAACGCCTTGAACATCTTGAGCGCGGTCTGCTGCTGCTTGAGAAACTCGCCTCGGCGCGCGTACGCAAAGAAGAGCGACGAGAAGAGCTCTTCGCTCGGTGGGTCCACGTGCGCACACGCGTACTCGAAGGACGGCAGCATCTCGTGCTCGCAGCCGGACAGCTTGAACACGAGGTTCATCGTGTTGAGCAGCGTGTCGTCCGTGGGCTTGCGCTTCTGCACCAAGCGGCAGATCTCGAGGGCCTCGTCGGTCTTGCCCGTGCGCTCGAGGCAGTGCGCCTTGAGCACGAGCACGATGTCCAGGTGCGCCACCTTCTTGTGCATGCAGTGCTTGATCGCGGTCTTGTACTGGCGGTTGTCAATCGCGTCGTAGATGGGGCGCACGAAGCGGTTCATCAGACGCGCGGTCTCGTCCGACATGCTTGCTCTGCAGTGTGTGTGAATGGGCGTGTAACGAGGCGATCTGCGTTCTCTATCGATCGGATCTGATGCTGAGCTCTCGGCTCTCGGCTCTCGGCTTTGGCTCGCGTGGATCCACTGATCCGCAATCCCCGCCGCAAAATAAATGCTGCCCAAACTCACAGCGAAGGCAACTAGGTACGCACGTAACCGGTGGGTTGGAAGGATCAGCGTACCGTACTTACCAGCGTGCACAGATTTCCTTCACGCTCAAGAGGAGCCTGAAAAGCTGAGAATCGATTAAGTGCGTAGTTGTGAAGTACGCGACCCGTGTCGACGTGTGTCGGGCGACACAAAGACAAGAGTGGGCGTCAAAGGCAATTTTGGGTGTTGAGTCGATCACCACACTCACTTGGCAAAAAGGAGCACGAGAGAAAGCAAGAGACCAAGCAGCAAGACGAGGATGCTGGCGACCAAGATGCTGACGGCGACGCGCGCGGTGCGCCGCCACGCGACCCTGCAAGCTGCGCGCGGCTTCTCCAGCTCTGCGCCTGGACGAACAGACAAGATGGGGGTGCGTCTGCTGCTGCTGCTGCGTGTATACTTCCTCAAGTGGTGGAGATTGCGTCGCTCATGTCATGTGTTGCTTTGTTTTTGCTGCCGGAATGTTTAGCCGATTACGTGGACGAGTCTCGCGCTTGCGGGCGTGATTGGAAGCGGCGCGGTGTACTACTACTACACGGAGAAGGACCGCTTGCAGACGCAGAGTACGTGGCTTACGGTTGCTGTTGATAATGTGTTCTAGAGCCGATGCTGTTGGAACTCTCTGCTGACCAACTGCTGTGCTTGACATACCTGCAATCGTTTTCGTTCAATAGCTACGACGAAAGTGACGTCGATCGGCAAGCCGCTTCTCGGCGGCCCGTGGACGCTGGTGGACTGCGACACGCGCCAGTCGGTCACGGACACGTCGTTCCTGGGCAAGTACACGCTGCTCTACTTTGGCTTCACTCACTGCCCGGACATTTGCCCGAACGAGCTCGTGCGCATCGGCAACGTGCTCGACCAGCTTGATGCTGAGAACTCGCCCGAAGTGATCCCGCTGTTCGTGACCGTGGACCCAAGACGAGACACCATCGCGCAAATGCAGGCGTACAAGAAGGGTGAATGAACGAACACATGAGCAGTTGGATGGCTCTGATCCTTTCGGCCCATGCATTAACCATCATTTGTGCGTATTCTTATGTGCAGACTTCCATCCGAAATTCAAGATGCTCACAGGCACGCGCGACCAGGTGGCGGACATCACGAAGGCGTACCGCGTGTACTTCTCCAAGGCGGACGAGAACGAGGAGGACGACGACGACTACCTGGTCGACCACTCGATCGTGATGTACCTCATCGGCCCCGACGGCGAGTTTCTCGACTTCTTCACGCAGTCGGCGCGCGTCGACGACATTGTGAAGAAGATCAAGGCCCACTTTTAAGAAGAGAAACAGAGTAAGCCAGACAAATAGATGCGCGATACAAACAGGAGCAGCACTAGCTGCATGCCAAGAGAGCCTCTTGCAGCCCGACAATACCATGGCCAATCGTACAAGAGAAACAGAGAGATGCTCACACAGGAATGGAATTGCCATGATGGATAATGTGTGCCTGACCACTTCCATTTTGTTGGATGCATGGTGTCGATGTGCCTCGATCACCTTAATAAAAGCCCCACAAATCCAAAATGTTGCCTATATTCACAAAATCCCAAAATAGAGAGTCTAGTATCACATTTTTGGATATTGTATGATCAAATTTTGGTATTTCAGATACCTGAAAGTGTGAATTTGCAGTTTAACGGCTTGTGGCGGCATTGGCACCAAACAAATCGGAAAGCTCCAATCGGGCAGCCACGCAATAAATAAAAGCAACAAGGCGCCAATAGCATCAGCGGCAGGTGACGGCCACGCTCTCTTTATCTCAGCCTCTCTCTCTCTCTCTCACACTCACTGTATACATACAGCCAGCCAGCCACCAAGTCAATCACCATGTCGAAGCGCCGCAATGAGAACGGACAGATGCGCCGCGAGGAGTACGAGGCGGAGGACGACGAGATCACGAGTGAGTCGTTCGAGAAAGGCTTCCAGCGCGCGTCCGAGGAGTCGATCCGCCAGCGCAAGATCGTCAAAGCCCGCGTGGGAGGACCTATGAGCCGCCCGTCGGCGGCGCCCAAGCCATCAGAAGCTGCTGCTACTACTAGTAGTACTGCTACTTCTGCTGCTGGAGAAGCGGCGAACCCGTTCAGCGGTTTCCAGGGTCTCACTCCCGGCGCGCCAGCAGCGCCAAAGGCGAATCCGTTCGCGGGCTTCTCGGGCTTGACCGCCGACAAGCCGACGCCCACAGGATTTGACACGTTGCCGAAGCCGACGGTGTCCACGCCTCCTGCTACTCCAGTTGTGTCTGCGTTTGGAGGTTCGTCGTCGTCGGCGGCGGCGGCGCCAAAGACTGCGTCGTCATCGTACCAAGAAGCCATCGAGGTGCTGAACAAGGACTTCCTCTCGTTCGTGAATGACCAGGCGCGACAGAACCCGAGCGTGAGCTGGATCGCAGCGGTGCAGGAGTACGTCAAGTACGCGGACGAGATCGCGGCCAAGCACGCGTCGACCAAGCCTGTTCCGATTGACCAGCAGGAGCAAACGAAGTCCGTCGTACCGTCGTTTACCTCGACCCCTTCGTTCTTGACCTCTACCCCAACCAACGGATCCGCGAAGAGCCCTGTGCCGACGTCTGGATTTTCGTTTGGGGCGAAGAGCGACGACAAGAATGCAGAATCCAAGTCAGTACCAGCAACCACGAACAGCGGCTTCTCGTTTGGCACCGCCAAGAAGGACGACGATGCCAAGCCAGCGTCTACTGGCGGCTTCTCGTTTGGAGGTGCCAAGAAGGACGATGATTCTAAGCCAGCAACGAGCATTGGTAGCTTCTCATTTGGAGCCACCAAGAAGGACGACAGCGCCAAGCCGGCAAGCACGGGCGGCTTTTCGTTCGGCGCCACCAAGAAGGACGACGCAAAGCCGGCGGCTAGCACCGGTGGCTTCTCGTTTGGCTCGTCCAAGCCAGACGCTGACAAGGCGCCTGGTGTGACCCCAGCGTTCTCTTTCGGCGGTACTTCGTCGTTCAGCACGCCGTCGCCAGCAGCGCCAGCTGCTTCCACGGGCGGCTTCTCGTTCGGCAACCTTGCGTCTTCATCATCGTCTGCTCCGGCGCCAGCCACTAAGCCATTCAGCTTTGGCTCGAGCGGCGCCAGCAGTTTCGGAACCTCAGCTGGTGCATCTTCTGCGGCTGCGCCTGCTGCGAATGACGACGACGACGAGAACATTGGACGAGAAGAAGCCACAGTCATCATCAAGGTACGCCTTTTCTCTGCTTTATGTGGCACACTACTATTGACCGTTTGTGTTAAACTGACTGGTTGTCTTGTGTAATCCTTACAGTCTGATAGCCCTGATGACGATGCTGTGTTCGACGTTGAGAAGGCAAAGGTGTTTGAGTTCAAGAAGGACGAGAAGCGCTGGGCGGACAAGGGCCTCCACCCGCTCAAGGTGCTCGTGAACAAGAGCACAAAGAAAGCAAGGTATGTGTGCATTTATACTACTTGCTGGGGTCGTTCCGATGCTACAGAACCAGTTTCATGTCATTAACCGACTTTGTGATCTCTTTCTGTGCTACTGTGCCTTCAGAATCCTTGTGCGCAATGAGATCGGCAAGATCGTGCTGAACTCTTCATTATATAAGGGCATGAGTGTCAAGGTGCACGAGACCAAGGGCAAGAAGACGGGCGTGATCGTGTCGCTGCAGATCGCGGACGCGATGACGCAGTACCTCTTGAAGGTCAACGCCGCGAAAGTGGAGGAGTTCATCGCGGCCCTCGAGAAGGCGGCGGCGGATTCCTAAGTGTAGTCTACCACCAGCAGCGCTAGCCCTTCTGCCTTAAGTCAAGATAGCAACACCTACACCTACTAGCCAATCACACACACACACGTGAACCATGAACTTTCAGTGAATCGACCAAGGTGCTCTTTCCAGTTGCGCGGGTTTTCACGATGGCGGAACCTCAGGTAAGTATTTCTGTCCAATCAAAAAGCAGTCACAAGCATTTTCGACCAGTCGAAGCGCTCGATTTCAAGTTGATTTGCATGCCGAGCTTTGTACCCAAAACATGCAGACAACCAGAAGAACAGAGGACACCGCAAATGGAGCGCAACGCCAGCACACCTGCATCAAGCACCAGCGAACCCCTATCAACTGCTACTAACGCTGTGGCGATGCCACCACAGCCCAAGGCAGTGGGCGTCGCGCACATCGCGAAGGGTGTGACCGTGGGCTTCAAAGCGCTGCCGTCCGCGTCGTTGCCGGAGTCGTACTCTCTTCAAGACGCTGCTGCTCTTCCTGAAGTGGACTGGGCGGGGATCTACCCGCAGCTGAGCTTCTCCCAGGCAGTCGCGTACCTCCCCAACCAGTTTGAGCGCGGCTACACGAGCGCGCACATCGTGAAGCTGACTGCGAAGAAGCCATTTACGGTCGCCACGTGCTCAAGTTCGGTGTTCATGGACGGCTCGGTCCAGTCGTCCGTCAAAGCGCAACTCGTCCGAGACGCCGTCCGCTCGCTTGGCTCCGAGACTCTAACGCTCCGTGACGACCTGCCGCTGATGAGCGCGTGTGGGGAAAGTGAGATCGTACTCTGCATCCCAGACGCCGAGAGCTACGAGCTCGTGGTGCCGAAAGTCCTGTTCACACAGGAGTGGCTCGAGTGTGAATCGCTCTTCACGTTCCACGAGAGCGCGAGCGTTCCCGCGATGGTGGGAGCGGTGGAGGAGCTGCCACGCCTGCACCGCTCGGTGTTGCTGGATTGGGATGAGCTCACACAGGCGCTGGAGACGCAGTTGGAGGAGACCAGATGCACGGAGCTGGAGCACGCAGTCGGTCATTCAGTGGCTCCATGAAGCGGTGAAGCATTGCTGAGTTGAACCAGATGGATGAGTCAAAAGTGGAATAGAAGCTCACAGAGAACCTGCGCTTTGTTCCCTTGTTCGTACTTTGTCGATCTAATAAGAGTGGTCCACCTGATGCGTCACCTTCGCGCGACCTCCACTTTGGGGCTAAGCTGTCCACCAGTCACACCGACCAGTGGGAATTGAAAAGCTACAACGCTTCAGGCTAAGTCACGTCGTGCGTGATTCAAGCAGCAGACCAGTCACCGCCAGCAGCCTGTAGCAGCCCAGTATATAGACGAGCAGCGAGCTAGTAGCTAGTCATGGGGAAGAAGGCCAAGACCGCGCAGACCGCGGCTCCGGTCGTCAGCAACGGCGTCGAGAGGCAGCAGAGCGAGAAGAAGACTGAGAGCGCCAGCAAAGCCAACGGTACCTCGATGCCTCCTGCATCTGTGCCAACGCCGACCAAGCCCTCGGCCGAGCGCAATGAGTTCCTGAAGCTCTTCTGGAATTTGGCCGAGAGCGACACCGCGGCGCGCGCGCAAGCCGTGGCGCACATCATCGCGCACTTGCAGCAGAAACAGACCAAAGCGGACGCGACGTTCGACGAAGACCTGCAGTACACGCTCAAGCGCTTAGTGCGCGGCCTCGCGTCGTCGCGCGACGCTGCGCGCCAGGGGTTCAGCACGGCGCTCGCGGGTCTGCTCGAGACGTTCCCGAGCGTGCAGCTCAAGGAAGTGCAGAACCTGCTCCGTGAAGCGATGGAGGTGCACAGCTCGATGAAAGGCATGGAGCAGCGCGAGCACATGTTCGGCCGCCTGTTCGGCCTGCTCGCCGTGCAGCGCTCGGGTCGCTTGGGCGGAGACGACAACCAGAGCGTGGCGGTGGAAGTGATCAAGGAACTCTTGGAGATGTCCAAGTGGAAGAAGTGGCTCCGCGAGGCGTGCTTTGAAGCCGTGCTCGCGGTGCTTGTGGACGTGAACACCAAGGTGTTCGTCTCGGACCTCGTGCCAGAGTTCTCGCTTTACTTGCAGGGCGACGTGAGCGCGTTCAACGCCGAGCAGGTGCTGCTCGCGGCAGGTCTGCACCACTACATTCACACCGCGGGTCTCGAAGACGAGGTGCCGTCCACATTCCCAGCGCTCAAATTCCTGCGTCGCAAGGCGATGCACGCGCTCGCCGAGCCACTCAAGACCTCGTCGTCGTGCTACCCGCGTGTGCACGCGGCGTGGTACGGCATCTTCGGCCATCTTATCCACACGGGCAAGAACGCGACGCAGTTCGATGTCGAGCTCTTCCAGGAAACCTGGAACGTGCTGGTGGAGAACGTACTCTTGAACAAGGAGAGTGCGACCCACGAGCGCCGCGGACTGGCGTTCAAGCTCTTTGAGCTCGTGCTGCCGTCGCTGCCTAGCTCGCTGCTGCGCGCGATCCTGACGCCGCACTTTGTCAAGTGCCTGTACACGAATGCGGTCTCGAAGAAGAACTACCTGCACGAAGCCGCGCGCCACACGCTCAAGGTGTTCGCGACGCTCGCGCCAGAGGAGTACTTCCACTTCTTCCAGAAGCAGTTCGTGAAGCCCATGGCGTCGCTCGTGGAGATCGACGCGGACGACAACGACGAGGACGACGAGGAAAACTCGCCAGAGGCCAAGAAAGCGCGTCTGAGCAGCGGCGGCTTTGACGCGATCATCGCAATCGAAGAGGAGAAGGAGCGCGCCGAGCTGCTCAAGAAGAAGAACGACAACGTGCGTCTGTGGGCGCTCGACGCGCTCGTCACGAGCATCTCGGAGCTGCTCGCCAAGGACGACAGCGAAGCCACCGAAGAAGCGAATGAGAAGGTGCAGAACCAGGTGCTGCGCTTCCTTGTGTTCCACACGTTCTTCGTGTCTTCGGGCAAGGCGACGCCGTCCAAGAAGAAGAAGTCGGCCGCTGGTGCTGGCGCCAGTGATGTGGGTCTCGACGCGGCACTTATTATCGCGGAGCCCGTGCTCTCGAACACGGTGCTGGCCACGTCGCTCAAGCGCGTGCTCTCGCTGTTGAGCGTGAAGCTCTCGGGCGAGAGCTCCAGCGTGCTCAGCCGCATCTTCTCGATCTCGCAGGAGCTGCTGGCGGTCGGCGGCGCCGCCACGCTGCGCCACGTGCTCGCGGACGATGTCGCGGAGCAGATGAAGGCCGTGGCGTCCCGCGTGAGCGAGATCCGCAAGAGCTGGGCGTCTGCGCAGGAAGACAAGGAAGACGAGGCCAAGACCAAGCAGCTCGAGGCATTCTTGCTGCTCTTCATGAGCTCGGGCGTGCAGCTGCTCGACCCGGAGCAGCGCAGCGACGCGGTGGTGGTCGTCACAGACTTAAAGAAGTGTTACTCGGACCTGGTGACCGACAAGAAGGCCGGCAGTAAGAAGAAGGCCGGGAAGAAGAACAAGAAGCAGGAAGCCGAGGCTGAGAGCGAGCCAAATTCGATCGTGGTGTTCACGGACATGCTCATGAGTCTGCTGTCGCAGGACTCGAGCGCGATGCGCGAGATCGTGGCGCACGTGTTCCGCTCCATGCTGCCGCTGCTGAACGCCGAGAGCATCCAGACGATGCTCAACGTGCTCGTGCCGAGCGAAGAGGACGACGCCGAGGACCAGGAAGACGACCGCGTCACGCGCCGCGACGACGAGGATCAGGAAGACTCGGACGAAGACATGGAAGGTGGCGACGACGAGGACGAGGAAGAGGGCGACGAGATCGTGCTCACGACCGCGACCGAGGTCTCGGAGGCGCTGAGCAAGGACGCGAAGCTCGCGGCGCTGCATCGCGAAGACATGGCGCTCGCGGCGATCGTGGGCCACGTGAAAGACCGCGCGAACCGCAAGAAAAACGCCAAGAAGGCGGTCATGCAGATGCTGCACTTCAAGCTGCGCGTGCTCGACCTGCTGCAGGTGTTTGTGACCAAGTGCGCGACGAGTCCGCTCGTGCTCTCGCTGGTACTGCCGCTCTTCCAGGCGCTCATCGCGATCCAGAAGACCGACAAGGACGCGCGCGTGCTCAGCGAGCGTCTCCAGTCCGTGCTCAACAACAAGGTACTGCGCGCCAAGGATGTGCCGAGCGGCGCGGAGCTGAGTGCAGCGGAGCGAACAGCCGCCACGGAGAACTTGAACACCGTCGTGGAGCTGCTGACGAAGAAGAGCCTCGACAAGGACCAGGCGGGCAAGGTCGGCGCCGGTGTGGTCGTGTATTATATCCGCGTGCTCTGCGGCGGCAAGACCGCGACGGCTGCTTCGCCCGCCCGGGGCATGCAGCAGGCCGTGCGTGTTGCTGTCATGGACGCGTTCACAAAGAAGCACTCGCGCTTCCCGCAGAGCGTCTTCGACGACCTCATCGCGCGTTTCCCACTGATCGCCGTGCACCTGTTGCTTGCGCCGCTCACCGCGATCGCGACAGCCAGTGAAAAGGAAGGAGGAGCTGATGATAGTGAAGGAAGCGAGGGAGCTGAGGCTAGTAAAACTGCGGTTGCTGTGGACGAGTTCTCCAAGTGCGAGGTCTTCCGTCTGCTGTCACTGCTGCTGAAACCCAAGATGCTGGCGGAGAAGGACGAGCAGAAGGCGTTCGCGGCTGTTAAGATGCCGCTCAAGAGCGCGCTCGTGGCGCTGTTGGCGCAGGAGCTCAAGGCCAAGCGCATGAAGATCGTGCTCTCGTTCGCCTTGCACTTTGTGAAGTCCTGGAAGCTGGTCACGAAGGACAACACCAAGGAGCTCGAGGAGCTCATGACGGTGTTCACGAGCCTGGAGACCAACTCGCCCGTGGTGAAGAACATGGTCAAGCAGATCGTTGACGCGTCGGGAAGCTCCATCGCGGCGGCGGCCTTGGAGAAGAAGGACAAGGCGGACAAGATCAAGAAGAGCGAGGAGGACAAGGCCAAGAAGGCGAAGGAGCAGACGCCCCAGGCCGAGGAGAAGGCAGCAGAGAAGGCCAAGAAGCAGTTGCAGAAGGCGGTCGCGGACAAGAAGAAGAAGAGCCAGACGAGCGCGCCTCTGAAGAAGCGAAAGCGCGCTGCTGCCAAGGCGGACGAGAGCGATGAGGAATAGATAGACAGACTGCCACTCTGCAGGGCCGACGGATTTTACTAGATAGAGTTGCTTTAAGACCAACAAACTTGATTTTTTTCATAACTTACCACGCGAGTTGTCGTCTTGTCTTGTCTTGTTTGCTTGCGATTTGCTTGTGATTTGCTTGGTTGTATTTGTTGTGAACCAATATTGCGATGTTTGTTGTTGTCAACAAACTGTCCATTCATTCGTTCACTCATATCATCATCCATCATCTCCTATTTTATTATGTTATCTGGCGTTATGCCTCCACCACTTCCTCAAACGTGAGCGCGGTCTCAATGACGTTCCGGTGGGTCTCTGTCCACTGCAGCAGCTTCTGCAGCTGCTCCAGCGAGCACGCGTCGCGGAAGAAGAGCTCGAGCGACGGCGACAGGATGTTCAGCCGCATCGCCTCGTTGCGCAGTGCGAAGAATACCTTGAAGAGCTTGATCATCTGCACCACCTCCTCGTCGAACACGCGTTGCGCGTGGCACTGTAGCTGCAGCTTCTGGTCCGCCGTGAGGTTCAGTGCCTCGCTCAGCTCCAGGGCGAGCGGGTTGTTCTGTGAAAAAGTGCGCAGCACCTGCGCCTCGAGCACGCGCGCACGCAGCGCGGCGAGCCGCTTGCCGATCGCGACGAAGCTCTTCGCCACGGCGCGCTCGCGCTCGTAGTGCGACAGACTCAGCGCGCGACGCTGGCGGTTCATGCGCATGAGCGAGTTGAAACCCGCCGGATTCTGGATGTTGGCGAACGCCTCCGAGTGGCCCGTGACGATCGATATGCGCATCTTCCAGTCGTACATCTGCGGTGACTGCGGGCACGGCAGCGGCCCGAACCCCGGACCCGTGACCCCCCATCGATACGACACCACGAGGTCGCGGTTGATCTGCAGGCGCTTAATGCCCGTCTCCAGCGTCTCGACGTACGTCTGCTGCTTCTTGCGACTCTCGCGCGCCGAGTCGCGATTCCGTTCTAGTTTCTTCTCTTTCTTCTTCGTCTCTTCCTCCATGAGCGACTTGAGGATGCTGCTCACTTCTGGCTCCTCGGGCTTGCGCGCGATGCTGACGAAGCCCGGGCCGCGCGGATCTTTCGGTTGAAGTGCGCGTGGCCCTGCTGTTGCTGCCGAGGCTACTGCTGCTGTCGCTGGCTTAATCATTGCAGCATCAGGCGCTGGAGTCATCTCCATATCTGTGGCTTGTCCATTGATGTTACTGCTGTCTAAAGATCTGCTCTGTGGGTTCACCTGCATGCCCATCGGCAGCTGGATGCCCATAGGACCCATGGCCCCCATGCCCATACCGCCCATCGACATCCCCATGGGCATCTGCATCTGCATTCCCATCGGCAACTGCATCCCCATGGGCAACTGCATCCCCATCGGTCCCATGGCTCCCATTCCCATGCCCATTCCCATCGGCATTTGCATCGGCATCATGCCCATCGGGTTGCTTGGATAGTTGCCCATCATCGGCATCGGATACATCATGAAGCCCGGCATCATCATGCCATTGGCAGCAGCCGCAGCTGCAGCTGCCTGTGCGCCAAACGGACCGCCAGCAGCAGCATTGACACCAACACCATTGCCTGCAGTACTGGTTGCTGTAGTCGCACTGCTGCTGGTGCTGGTTGAGGTGGTGCCAGCGTCCGACGAGTTGTCGCTCGCGGTGGTCGAACCGTTCGGGGAGTGCGCGTTCTTCCCGTTCGGGGTCTTGGGATCCGTCGACTCGCTCTCAGCTGCTCCTCCTATTGCCCCTGCTCCTAACGCCGCACCAGGGAACATGAACGGATTGAAAGTCGCCTTTGCGGCATTTGCTGTAGGCGTGTGCGCCGTCCCGTTGCCCTGTTGCTGTTGCTGATCTGCTGCTGTTGTTGGGTCGTCGGCTCGCAGGTTCGGCAGCGCCGCCAGCGTCGTCGACCCCGCGGCGACCGCGGCCTCGAACGCGCTGTTGCGGCGCACAAACAAGTCCGGCCGCTGGTGCTGCATGATCATGCCGTTGTGCATGTGTGCAAAGCCGATCCAGCGCGCATTCTCGTTCGCCATCGCCATCTGCTGCTGGAGCTGTTGGCGCTGGAGCTGGTGCTGCAATTGCTGCTGTTGCTGCTGCATACTGAGCTGTTGTTGCTGTTGCATGTGCGCTTGTTGCTGTTGTTGTTGCGCTTGCTGTTGTTGTTGTTGCGCTTGCTGTTGCTGTTGTTGAGCTTGTTGGTGCATCCCGTTGGGTGGTGTGATCTGTTGTCGCGCATCACTTGCGTTGCCGCCGCCGTTTGCTTGCTGCTTGTCAAACACGAGCTCGTTGTTCTCGTCCAGCATGCTCACAATGTCTTCGCTGAGCGAGCGGCGGTAGTTGGCGCGCGGCGCGTCGCTCACCAGATCGCTTACCTGGTCGCCACCGCCACCGCCACTGGTGCTGCTGTCGTTGCTCTGCGTGCTCAACGGCCGGATGATCGAGTTGCCGGCAAAGCCGTTCATCACGTCGTATGCGGACGGCGGGATCATGCCCATGTTCATGTTGTTCACATTCATGTGCTGCTGCTGCTGCTGTTGTTGTTGCTGGAGGAGCAGGTTCTGGAGCTGATGATGCTGGCGCTGCTGCTGCTCTTGCTGATGCTGGTGTTGGTGCTGGTGCTGATGCACAGAGCCGTTCGAAGCGGACGATGCTACCGGAGCATGCGAATGCGCCCCACTGCCGTGCCGTTCACCTATCGAAGTATTCGCATTGCTGTTGCTGCTGCTGCCGTCCTCGTTAAACATGTCGAACTTCATGGAAAAGTTGGCGTCGTTCTCGTTCCAGTCGTCCCACAGGTTGCGGCTCAAGTTGGACGACAGGCCGCTGTATTCATTTATTCACACACACGCACACATACATACAAAACAACAGCAAACGAAGTATCATGTTAGCATGATGCGCCATTCATTAGAGATAGACAAAGACTGTCTGTTTGTCTGTTCGTGACTCACGTCAGCACGGGGTCCATGCCCAGCGGGATCTCGGCCACGCTGAAACTCTCCATGCCGCCGTGGTGGTCGCCATTCTAATACAAACACACACACACATATAAATCTCTATCATTAACATCTCATTTCCATTTCCATTCCCATCATACAAAAACAGCATGAGCAGCGTGTAAGCTTGAGTGATGGTGTGATTACGTACACTGGCGCCGCCGCCGCTGGGCTGGTAGGGCTGGTAGTGGAGCTGCACCTTCTTCTGCTTGGGAGCCTTGGACATGGCGCCGCGCGTGTGTCTGTGTGTGTGTGTGACTGTGACTGTGTGTATCTGCCTGTGGTGCTGCTGCTGCTTCTCTTCCTTTCCCTCCGTCGGCCTGCCGCTCTCTTCTCTTTCTCTTGCGGCTTCCTTCTGTCTGTCTGGTGTCGCCCTTGCCTTGCCTTGCCTTGCTGTCTATGTGAATTTGGGAATGTTCTTGGGAGCTGATCGGTATACAAGTCTCCGGATGCAGTATACAAATGTATGGATACAATATACAGATTGCAATTTGAGGGGGGAGCAGACTGTGAGTGTCTTTGGCGCCATGTTTTTTCCACAATCAGCGCAATGGCATTGACATATGAACGAAGCGCTATGCAATACTACCAGCTGGAGGACATTTAGCTAGAGGTTGCGGAAAAGCCAAGCGTGAAGCACACTTCGCCATCGCACGCGTGCAAACTCTCCAATTTGCTGACCTTTTCACACACAACGCAAACTTCAGAAAAACGGCTCCGTGTTTAACTCTCCCCCTCAAGTAGCAACTCCTTCGCAGGTGATCCCATGACAACATCTCGCTGCCATCGCTGATTGGGCCGCGCTCCATCCTATCGAGACGGTGCTCAAACGTTCGTGCTCACGCTCACCTGAGCCAAAATACCATAGGAACCTGGAGGACGAATCAATCAGTACACAAGACGCAATTGGCCAAACACCAAGAGCTCCTTCCTACATCCCATTTGATGCAGCAAGGACAGGCCTTTGGTGGCGACTAACAAGTCAACAGTGAGGAAAGAGCGTGTGGCTCGTAGCCAAGAAGCAGCAGTACACGTACGCGAGTGACTCTCTCTGTGTGCGTGCATGCGCGTGACGAGCGAGACTCTCAATGTGATGAGCTGAAACGAAAAAAATAGACGGTGTGGTGTCTCTTTTTAGAACCCGTTGTGTCCTCCATTTCGAACGAAAATGACTGGTTGAGAGAGTTTCAGAGTGCGAGCAGTGGATATTAAGGAGAGAGAGATGTTGCCCCTCAGCTCTCATCAGAGTCGCTATGTATGGATATATTCATTCTCCATGTGAGCACAACAAGTGCTGGCATGGATCTCTTGGGCAACAACTGTGTTGTTGCAAACGCATTTTCAGTCCGACCTGATGATTTGGATGGATAGAAAACAACGAATCGACAGAACGACGATCTGATTGGCAGAAAACTGGACTCCAACCCCTTTGCGAGTTTACATGTTGCGCCGAACCTCAGCTGCAATTATAGCTTCATCGCTATAAAACTGCGCAAATAAATGTGAAATTCAGCTTTCATGCACTTGGTCATTTGTCTGTCAAGTGTACTGTATACACTTGACAGATGGATACAAACATCAACAAGAACACACGCGTCTAGTCAGAAGCTCATCAGCTATCGCATTTTCTCAGTCTGGAATACTTGGAAGTATATAGTAGTCTATTAGCTGCCCGTTGCCAATCTATCCGAGCAATTCTAGTTTAAACACACACACAAAATAACCAATCTCTATCTCATCATAAACCTCTCACGTCAATCCACACACGTATCACCAGCTCATTTCTCAAACACGATAGCCGCAATGCTCAGGCCGACCACCGCGCACACCAGGAGTGAGATGTTGGTGAGCAGCGCCACGCCGCCGAGCGGCTTCATCACCTGCGGCTTCGGTTCCAGCTCATCGTCGCTCAGGCAGCTGGTGTCGTAGTGCAGCGGGATGAAGTTCACGCGCCGGTAACCGTGCGTGTTGCGCAAGTGCTCGTTCTCGAGACAGAAGAAGCTCCAGAACGTGCGTCGGAAGAGCTCGGCGACCATCGTGAACGGCTGTAGGTACAGCAGGAACTCGTCGTTCGTGCGGTGCGGGATGAGCGACAGCGTCCACGCAAAGCACAAGAAGAAGTCCGCGACGACAGCGACTAAACGTATACAAAGAGGTAGGGGTACACAGAGCAGGGTTGTTAGAACTCTTGTGGTCATATCAGTGAGAAAACATTACTTACCATTGTAGATCCAGTTACGCGAGAACATCTGACGGTAGCCCCGGAGCTTGTGTTCCGGGCGACCGAGCCCCCAGTCCATGGTCACGTCCCAGGCCCACGTGTAGAGCGAACTGAGCGTGAAGAGCACGATCCACATGATCTGGAACGTCTCGGCGTTGTCCTGACCGGTATTGCCGATGTAGAACGGGTGAAAGAGCCCGAAGAGCGACACGACCTGCGCGAGCGCATACTTGAACGCGTTCGGCAGGCTCGGCCACCAGGTCTTCGTGTCAAAGATGCGCCGCAGGTTCTGCAGAAAGCGCCACCACTGTAGGTAGTATTATGAAAGAGAGACAGACACAGTAAGTCAGCAATTGCACCAGTCTCCAGCAATGCATGCAGGATATACAGGTACGTATACATCATGTGCAAGCAGGACAGAGCAGTTCAGTATACAGCACGTACCAGTGGCAATGCACAGATGAGCGGCACAACGACGTTCACATAGTAAAAGTTGTGCTGGCAGCCCTGACTGCCCGCGCCATTGCTGTTGATCACGTCGTTCAAGTTCGTGCCTCCACGCAGCAGCAGCAGCGCGGCCTCAGGCGCCACGTCTTTCTCGAGGAACTCCCGCGTCGCAAAGTAGCAGACCGCCCAGCTCAGGTCCTGGTTCACTTTGATCGTGCTCGTGAGGTAGTTGCCCACGAACACGTGGAAGAACGTCACGGACGAAAATGGCGAGCACATGATCTCGAGCACAGTTCGGAGCATCCCGCGCTGGCGCTCCCAGTCGCGCACGACGTAGTAGTAGACCGCGTAGAGCATGAGCGAGAGCGGGTAGTAGCCGCGATGCAGAAACTCTTCGGGAAAATTCCCATTCACCACCTTGTAGTAGAGCAGCAGGTTCACCAGGAACACGATCGTCATGTTAGTCGCGTCGCTGAACACCTGCGCGTACTGCTGCACGTTGCGCGGGTCCAGCTCAAAGATGTATCGGTAGTTGATCTTCGCCTTGCGCCACACGTAGAGCGACACGCCAATGAGCCAATGCAGCAGCAGCAAGCAGCCGATGCCTCGATACACTGGGTACGCCCGCGTGGCTGCAAGCGGGATGACGTGGCTGTCCCGCGAGCTCTTGAACGTGGGCACGACGAGCGAGTCCCAGACGACCCACACGATCAGGATAATGCACGAGCCGATTTTCATGCCAATATAGATCTGAGCCCAGTTCACCGGCTCCTCGCGCTTGGTCATCAACGTCGCGACCGCGAGCGAGTGGATTCCATCGCAGAAGAAGTCTGCAAACGTCTGCTCCACGCGGTGCAGCAGGTCGTGGCACTGGCGCGCCTCGACAAACTGGAAGCTCTGCAGCGCGCGCTTGTGGCCCAGGTGTAGGAACGACGTGGACGAGGACAGCGTCGACGTCGACGATCCGACTGACGCCGATGAGTCTGAGGACGACGACAGGGCCGTCATGGCGCGCTCGTGTCTCTTCAGGATCTTGATGAAGCCCTTGTAGTTGAGCAGCGTGAAATTGTTCAGTAGCGTGAGCAGCCGGTGCAGCTCGCCGAGCGCGAACTTGAGCGACTCGCGCGTCGTGTACGGCGCATTGGGGCGAAACTGCACGCGCAGCAGCTCGAGCTGCTCCGAGTAGTGCGTCAGGTGTGCCAGGTACGCGCGCTCCACCTTCTCGTATTCGACCTCGAGCGCGTCCTCGAACGGGTCGTAGCTGGTGCTCACCAGCAGCAGCGACTGCATCTCGGAGGACGCGTCGTTGTTCGCATAATTGTTCGCATTCGCTGCCAAAGTGCGCAGGAACGACGTACTGCGGCTCCGACGCACGCCCATGCGGCTCATGGGCTTGGGGGACGCCGTGCCATAGTTGTTGGTGGACACACCAGTGTTGGTGCGCTCCAGCACAGGGAGCAAGAGCGGGTCCTGCTGCTGCTGTTGGCTCTGGAGCTGCTGCTGCTGGAGCTTGCGCTTCTGCTCCTGCTGTTTGATGAGGCGCTTGAGCTTCTCGTAGTCGATGTACTCGTCCTTCCACTCGCCGTAGACGTTCTTGCGCAGCCGCAGGTTAAAATTCGTCATCTCCACTTTACGTCAAGTTCACGGCAGCCAGTCAGTCAACCACACACAGCGCGCACACACTGAGGCATCAACAAGCCAAAGAGGCGAGTGAGCTCTTGCGCTCCTTGGACGAGAAGAGAACACGAGAGAAGGCAAATCCGGAACTGCGGGTATTGAGCGCTGGCTGCCTCATGGCCATGGCCCACACTTACACTTCCTCCCTGGGGCTGGGCTTGCAGCTGCGGCGTGAGGTCAGCAGCCCAACTGGGCTGCTGCAAATAGACAACGGCCATCACCCATCACATGGATCACTGCCGCGAATACGCACAGTGACGCACAGTTCTTCTCCACTCCATTTGCTCGCCCGATTTGGCGAGCGCGAATTGAGAAATGGTGGCGACATGGAAACGCGGCACTTGCAGGTACATTTCAGCGAATCACGTGACGTTTGGATTTTTTTCTGCCAATCACATAACGAAGAATAATGGAAAATACAGCTTTTCGATGTGTCAAAAAGTGGTTGTTTCGCAGGATTTTCTGATAATAAATCTGAGCCAATGGACTGAAACGGACGATGGGCTGACTGACCAGTGACGGATGGATTGATTGAAAAATGCGATGTGGCTGAACCTACAGTCTGAACGCTGGCAATACTGTAATAGACGTCCACCTCCCTGGTTAAACCGAAAGCGAGTCAGTCCATACCCAATCTCGTTTGCGCTCATCAGACGGTAGGTACATCCATTGAGACTGCGAAAAATGGTGACGGACGGCCACGAACGAACGAAACGCAAGTGAGACAACGTCCTGGTCACGCCACCAGCAAGACAAGACGAGAGATGCTACACTCGTGACCCGACGTGAGCGACTCGAACATGATTGATGCGGATGTGCTGGCGTATTAATTTCGTTGGAGGACAGACGCCTTTGACTGAAAGGAGGGAGCTCGTGAGCCCAACCACACGTTTGCCATTCCTACGAGATCAAAGAGAGACAACTGACTGGCCGGACTGGTCTCAATGTTCAACTGGCGAGGGCCAAAGACAAGACGGACGGATAGATCGACAAGACACCAGAAACTCTAGGAATGAGGGCCTCGCTGGATATCACCATGTGCCCATGTTGTTGTGCTTTGAGCTCTTTTTTACATCGGCCTTCTGACTTGTGCACTCTGCCTTTTTTCCAGATTTCTGAAGTGGGGGCTTCGAATTTCTCCTGGAGGTACCGACTGAAGTGGACTCCGAGTTGGAGCTGGTGGTTGCGCAAACGCATTCGCTCAGTCGATCGAGCCATCAAAAGCCCTTCATTCCACGTTCACGGAGCTCTTCCTTCCTCAGGCCCGAGCCTTCTACATATTTCAATGCCGCTTGAGCTGCGAGCCCTTGGCCGGCTCACAGTTGCTTACAACCCAGCAGCCCTCTGGTACAGGGGCCGCAGCAAATGCCTTCTTCTTTCTTCACTCTATGAGAACAAACAGACCCATCTTGGTGGTGCTTGCAGCCATTACCAGCCAGTCCATCCACTCATTTTTCGATCACGATGGCGGCGATGCTCAGTCCGAGCACGAGGAAGATGATGAGCAGGATCTTCATGAGGAACACGCGGCCGGCGAGCGGCTCAACCTCCTTGTCTTCGTCCAGGTCCTCGCCCACGCCGTGGTCGTAGTGCAGCGGGATGAAGTCCACGCGCCGGAAGCCCTGCGTGTTGCGCAAATGCTCGTTCTCCAGCCGGAAGAAGCTCCAAAACGTGCGCCGAAAGAGCTCGCCGACCATCGTGAACGGCTGCAGGTACAGCGGCAGCGTGCGCGACGAATTGGGCGGGATCAGCGTCAGCATCCACGCAAAGCGCAAGAACAGGTCCGCAACAATCGCAACTGCAAGCAAACAAACAAACAGCCACACACAAGTGTTAGCCACCGTCACAAATCGATCAACCAATCAATCCCCCCCACACACACAAAGCACCAAGCACACTACTTACGATAGTAGACCCATTTCCGCGAGAACATCTGACGGTCGCCGAGAAACTTGTACTCGGGTCGGCCGAGACCCCAGTCCATGGTCACGTCCCAGATCCATGTGTACATGGAGCTGAGCGTAAAGAGTACGATCCACGTGACCTGGAACGCCTCGACGTTGCCCTGCTCGCCGCCGTAGAACGGGTGGAAGAGCCCGAAGAGCGCCACGACCTGCGCCAGCGCGTACTTGAATGCGTTCGGCAGGTTCGGCCACCAAGTCTCCGTGTCGTAGATGCGCCGTAGACTCTGCAGAAAGCGCCACCACTATAATAGGTGCCAGTTCAAAGCACAAATAGATCCGTTAGTCTCAAAACAACACATCCAGATACATGGAAATTGGCTCTGGCAACATATCAACAACGGTCCAGTCGCACGTACCAGAGGGAGTGCGCAGATGAGGGGGACGACGACGTTGACGTAGTAGATGTTGTTCTGGCAGCCGCCCTTGAGGATCGTGCTCTCCATACTCGCAGCACTGTCATATGGGAACAAGAGCGACGACAACGACATGCTGGAGGGTCTCGTGATGATTCGTCCGTCTGGGACAATGTCCTTCTCGAGAAACTCCTTGGTCACGAAGAAGCACATGGACCAGCAGAGGTCCTGATTCACCTTGACGATGCTCGTGAGGTAGTCACCCACGAACGTGTGGAAGAACGTCACAGCGTAAAACGGCGAGCAGACGATCTCAAAGACCGTACGCAGGATGCCGTGCTGTTTGCTCCAGTTGCGAATCACGTAGAAGTAGAACGTGTAAACGCAGAGCGAGAGTGGATAGTAGCCGCGGTGCAGGATCGCCTCGGGGAAGTAGCCGTTCACCACCTTGTAGTAGAGCAGCACATTCACCAAGAACACGATCGTCATGTTGGTCGCGTCGCTAAACACTTCGGCGTACTGCTGCGTGTTGCGCGGATCCAGTTCAAAGATGTATCGGTAGTTGATACGCGCCTTGCGCCACACATATAGTGATAATCCGATGAGCCAATGCAGCAGCAGCAAGCAGCCGATGCCTCGATACACTGGGTACGCCCGCGTGACCGCCAAGTCGATGATGTGACGCTCGCGCTCGCTCTTAAACGTGGGCACAACGAGCGAGTCCCAGACGACCCACACGATCAGGATGATGCACGAGCCGATCTTGATGCCAATGTAAATGTGCGCCCAGTTCACAAAGTCCTCGCGCTTGGTCATCAACGTCGCGATCGCGACCGACTTGTTGCCCTCGCAGAACAAGTCCGCAAACATCTGCTCCACCTGGCGCAGCAGCTCGCGGCACTGGCGTGCCTCGGCGAACGCGTAGCTCTGCAGACGGACCTTGTGCTCGCGGCGCAGCGCCGGCATCGTGGGGAACATCTTGTCGTGCTTCTTCAGGATCTTGATGAAGCCCGTGTAATTGAGCAGCGCAAAGTTCGTGAGCAGGTTCAGCAGCCGGTACAACTCCACGAGCGAGTTCTTGAGCGACTCCTGCGTCGCGTGCGGCGCGTTCTGGCGGTACTGGTCGCGCAGCAGCGCCAGCTCCTCGGCGAAGTGCGTCACGTGCCGCGTGTACGCGCGCTCCACCTTGTCGTACTCGGTGTCGAGCGCGTCTTCGAACGCCGCGGGCGCAAAGAGCAGCGCCTGCAGCTCGGACGTGTCCACTTGCTTGGCCTTTATCTTGAGCTGTGGCGCCAGCGAGCGCAAGAACGACGTGTTCTTGCTTGCGCTGTACTGGTAGTTGTCGTAGCCGCCGCCGCTGCTGCTGCTTGCTGCTACTGTAGCCCCTTGGTCTGCCTCGTTGGCGCTGGCACTGGCGCTGCTTGTGGAGTCCACGTCGATGGCGGAGACGGTGGCCGCGGCGGACAGGTCCGCGTCAATCTGCTGCTGCTTCTTGAGCATGTGTTTGAGCTTCTTGTAGTCCACGTACTCGTGCTTCCACTCCGCGTACATGTTGTCGCGCAGCCGCAGGTTAAAGTTCACCATGTTGCGCGCAAAGCAAGTGAGCAAGCAAGTGCTTGTCTTGCTGTTCTTATGCGGAGCTCTTGTGCGCGGGCTTGCTGCAGCTTGCTTGCCCTGTGATGTTTGGTGGCTTCCTTTTTGTGAGGTCATGATCAGTGGATCTTCTTTTTCTTCAGAAGGAGAATTCGCCTAAAACAGCCTAAAACGTAGGTTTTACGTGGGAATTAGCG
>JAADVN010000187.1:0-28280 GCA_023335535.1 Globisporangium spinosum
CCTATCTCTTGAATCCTCTCACAGTGAAAACAGCAAGGGCTTTTCTTGCGCACCGCATGAATGAATGAGTGAAGAGGTACAAACAGATAAGTATTGACGAAGAAGAGTCTGTCTGCCCAAGCCACGCCACGATCCTGCCTGCCTGCCCGCCGCTGGCAACCAATTCGCCAGAGTGCTCTCCTCCTTCTCCTCCTCCTTCTGCTGACTGACTGACCGACCGACTTGAATGGCATTCGCGCAGCCGCTGCTCCTAATATGTCCGAATCCAGCTCCACACGCGCGGATCGGGTGAGCGCGAGTGCAAAGAAGAAAAAGAAGAACATCATCAGCTCATCGAGCATGAACGCGCGCGCCAATTCAAACAAGAGAGGAAGTAAAAGTGGTGGTGGTGGCCACGCCCGAGACGATCACTTGTCCCCAACTGACGCTGGGGACTCGGACGACGAGTACGATCGCAGCAAAGTCGTCTTCAAGACCAACAGCTCGCCATTTGAATGTGGTGATAGTAGTGACATTGGTAACCTAAATGGACCATCAGGCACGCGAGTGAAGCTCCTGTGGGAAGATATCAAGGAAGGAGACGACGGCGGAGAGAATCTGGTGGGACGGCGCAGCAAGAGTAACAACAGCAAGAGCGCCAGAGCGCAGAAACCCAGGTCGCCGCCCGTTCCACGTGCCATCCAGAAGCGAGCGTCCGTCAAGCCAACTTGTCCGCAGCCATCGTTGGTGCCAGCACCTGCAGGAACGCAGTCAGGAATCTTTGGCGGCTCGCACCAGGACCTTCTCGAGCGGATCCTGGAGTGGGAAGAAGAGCTCAAGTCCAATTTCAGTGACACACTAGCTCCTCCGGCTCATTTCATGTGAGTAACCCCAGTGTATCTTTGAACCGTTTTACTATGGTACAGGAGATACTGACTCTGCTGGGCGTTATTCTGGATGCGCAATTGGTACTACAGCAAAAGCGGAGTTGGCTCGGATTCCCTCCCAATGACGTTTCGAAAAGCCTGCGCCGAGATCATCAAGAGATACCCGCAGAGCGCCAACAAGATGGTGTGTACATTTGCTGAAGATGCGTCAATCTGCCAATTTACTCGCTTTCTTCGACTCTCAGTAGCTAATTAAACTGGTTTTCCATTTGATATTGTTGAATTAAGTCAATCGACAAGCGCCTCTGGGTGAGCTGGTATAAGGAGATTGACGCCCTCCAAGGATTTCTTCGCTCGGGTGGTGCTACAAACAACACAGCAGCGCGATCCCCTTTACCAGGTAAAAAGGACGAGGTAACAACTTGTAAGATCCAAGCTCTGCTGGCGTCGTGCACCGAGTTCTACTCGCGCTTGGTGGTGGAGCTCCGCATGATGTACCAGCACCAGCGACACCTGAGCAACAACAACACTCAAGAGCAACAATATCAGCAGCAGCTGCATGCGATCCGATTCTCACTGCACATGAGCCTTGTTGCGCTCGGAGACACTGCGAGGTACGCGCAAAAGGTGCTGCCGAACCACCACGGCCACGACTGGTCGGTCGCGCAGCAGCACTACGAGCGTGCACTCGAGTTCCTCCCGTCGAATGGAAAAGTGTACAACCAGCTGGCGCTCTTGGCGATGGCCCAGCGTCAGGCGTTGAAATCCGTGTACCTGTACGTGCGAAGCCTGGCGTGCGAGACGCCTTTCTCGTCCAGAGAGAACCTCGTGCATGCGCTCAAGAAGGGGAAAGCAAAGCGCGTGGACGAGCGAACGCACTGCAGCTCGATCGCTGAGGTGCAAGAGCGCGTGGGGGCTCTGCTGCTTTCCTGTATCGATGGCTTGTTCTCGGGGCCAGTATTGACGATGGAAACTGGTGACGATGATGAAACCTGGGATACGAACGCTAGCAGTCTACTTGGTGGACTGCGATACTATCTGGAGACGTGCACTTCGGTGCTTCTTGCTGGCAACAGACTCGACTTGGAGAACGTGCGAAGCGGACTCAACCAGATCGTCTGCGTGCTCATCTTTTTTGCCCACTACTTTCAGGTACAGTCCATTGTTATTGCTGTAGTATGAACCTGTTGCTGTCAGTGACTGGTTTCTAACAGTGTGTGTCTGATGTGCTCTTAGATGCCTAGCACTAGTGCGCGCCACTTGTCGCGCTCGGATTTCGATCAAGAAATGACTGGCTGGCGAACGAACTCGCGCATCCAGAGGCTGCTGTCGTTGGGCTTTGCGGTCGCCACGTGTTTCATGAAAGAGTGCGCAAAAGCGGTACTGACGTCCGAGTACATGGTGGTCGCGAAAGACCTTATGAACACGCTGCTGCCTCCGATCAGCATCTATCTGGACTGGCTGCGCGCTCATCCGTGGTTCCTGGAGTCTAAAGGCGGAAGTTCAGCCGCTGCTGCAGACTTCCTGAGCTGCACAGTCAACCTGTTGTTCTCGATCTCTGCGAGTCTGCTCGCAGATCGGATCTTGGACGAAGACATGAGCGTGATGAGCGAGAAGCGGCTGCCGGAAGACCGAGAGCTCTTGGGGTTTCTTCCGATTAACAAGTCCAACAAGCCTACCACCAGCGACGCTGATGAAGACAACGATGGCGATGACGAGATGCTCTTGGACGTCCGCATGTGTCGCGTACTGGGCTTCAGCGACGATTTCCTGAGACTGAACGGGAAAGTGCCCACATCTCAGGTATCCTGGAAGCTTCAAGAGCGTTCTACTCCCAGTGGCTATGTATCATACGGACTCATTGTGTTCGAGCCAAGTCTTGAACCGACTTCCACGATCCCAGAACTTGGTTGCAATGTGGTTACAGACTCGAGTGATATCGATGAAATCGCGATTCTATCGGATTTGCTGCTCAAGTCGTCGGCGATAGCGTCAAAGTCATTCTCGTCGTCTTCGTTCACTGGTAATGCCGTCAAAGCAAAGACTCCAAAGCAAGAAGCGCGCCGTGGATCCCACCCACAGCGCCGCACTTCTCCTCGCGAAAGCATCACCAGCGCATCATCATCGCCACCAAAGAACTCTCGGGGATTCGCTGCCGTGATGGCGATTGGCGCAAACAAGAAGCTTTATGACGCCTCCGCGAACCCGCAGAGCCCCGTGCAAAAGTGCCTGATTGTAATCGACGCGCCGAACGTGGCCATGCGCCACGGGTTCCACAAAAAGTTTTCGTGCAAAGGCATTCATCTTGCGTTCGACTATTTCCTCAAGCGCGGGCACCGCGTTGTGGGCTTTCTTCCGGATTACCTGATCCACAGCGACGAAGTGGATGAGCGCAGACGCATGGTGAGCGAGGGGGTCGACGTGCCTGCCGCCAAGATCCCCGATGACGTCGCGCTCTTGCAGAAAATGGTCGAAGAAGGGCTCTTGATCCCGACGCCCGCGCAGGACTACGACGACTCGTACTGCATCCAGTACGCCGGCATGTACGACGGCTGCCTGGTGACCAACGATTTGTACCGCGACCACGTGGAGAACATGACGGGACCGCGCGAGCGGAAAGTGGCGATGCGCTCGTGGCTCATCGCGCACCGCATCTCGTACACGTGGGTCGGCAACGAGTTCTTGCCGAATCCAAACTTCAGGTGAGGAGAACAACATGGCATGGGTGTGTGGCACTTGCACATTGGAAATGGGTTCCTCATGACTGATTTTGGTTTCTTTTGTGACGATTCTAGATATCCTACGTCTGTGAATCAATGAGCGAGCTATCTGCCTGCGTGCACTCCCACGCGTGATCAAACAAGAAAACTTTACGCAATGACGAGCGAATCGTTTGACAGAACGCCGTTGCTGGGCAAACACGTGGGCGGGAATCGCGGTGAGCGTCTTGAAGAGCGAGTTGGTTTGTCTGGAAAACCGCGCACTTGGTATGGCATCACTGCTCCTACTCAGAGTCAGAAACGTTTTTTTCTCGGCTGCTTTGTCGTCCTCTGTCGTGGAGATGGCGGGTGTGGAGACGGCGATGGAAGTATTCTCGAGCGTGAGCTCCCTGACCTGCTGCGCGAGGGTGCTGATTGTGTCTTCCAGACGCGCGATGATGCGCTCTTCGACGTAGGACATGTTACTCCCTCCACCGCCCATTGTCGTCTTGAGCTGGTCGCGTAGCTGCTGGTTTTCCTCCTGCGCATCAATCACGGTATCACAAGAGCACAGAGCGTCCACATGAGTTGGTCACTGTTTATTCATGCCATAATACATTTTCCCTGCACACAATTTCCAAAATACATACCTCGAGTGTGTACATATACGACCGCGCTTTCCGTTGCTCATCCTCCATTGCGCTCATGCGTTCTGTCAGCAATTTGATCTACAAAAACGAATACAAATCTTTGTCAGACGCCAATTGTATGTGTGGGAAGAGAGATTCAGGTGATGGTTCTAAACCATTTGAATGTGCGCCATGTGCGTCTGGCTCGCTGACACACTGCAATGACGATGGTGGAGATTCTCCTTCTGGTGTGACGATACTTTCTGGGGAGAGCGGGAGGCATTGGCTTTCCTTACATTGTTCGAGTGCTGTTGGTGATGGTGGCGTTGCTGCAACTGCTGGTACTCGAGCCCTAGGTCCGAGTTCACTTCGCTTTGGTTATCACTCTCGAAATCATCTTTTTCTTCATATCCCTCCTCCTGATTCGAAGAACCGCCAGTGTGGCGTTCGTGTGCACCAGATTTCGCCATCCCAGTCTGGCGGGACTTGAGCTCGTGTTCATCCCTCCAGGCGCGAAACGAAGACGTCGATACCGAGGATCCCGATACGGATGATACACTGGAAGTCCTGCTCTGTGAACCTTGGTACTGCACCAGCTCTCGGTTCACGCCCCACTCCAAGAGCACACTGCAGAGCAGCAGACGCTTCTCGCGGGTCTCGAACGTGAGGCTCTGTAGAAACGCCTTGCGCTTAAGCATGAGGGTCTCGAGTCGGTGGAGATTCACCTGGTCGACTGTGTAAATAAGTGTCAGTAATAAACAGTCAGAGCCATCAGTAAGGGAATCGATATGCTGATGGACTTGCAGATCACTCTCACCTGGCTCCTTCATGCTGCTGACCTGGATGACCGCGAGCGTCCGGTTGTTCTGCGCGAGGGTGTTTGCGATCTGCGAGATGCCGGCGCGCGAGATCCGGTTCTGGCTCAGATTGAGCCCCAGGAGCCACCTGTCGTGGAAGAGCGCGTTGCAGATCGACTCGGTGGCCTCGCCTCCGAGCGCGTTTTGTGAGAGATCGAGCAAAAGCGACGGTCTCGCAGCGGCGACGCTCACAGTCTCACCTCGCAGGCTTGAGCTCCAGACCGCCTCGTCCTTCAGCACGCCATGGAGCTATAATTTTTTGGGTTAGACGAGCGAGAGCAGAGACTGGTGAGAGAATGCGCGGTGTACTTAGACTACTCTTTAGAAAACGTACAGTGATGATCTTTGCGGTGTGGTCGCGCGCTTTATCGGCCAGCTGGCAGCCAGCGAGACTGAGCTGCTGGAGGTTGGCGCACTTGCCCAGCGCCGTCGCGATCGCTACAAAGCATTCGACAAGACAGTAGGAAGCTTTAAGCCAGTTAGCTTGCTCAGATCCAGCATGTAGTAAATAGATCATGTACTATCAGCAAACCTTCGATCTCAGTGTCGCCAAGCTGAGTCTGAGCAAAACTGACAGATTCCAGGTGCGTGCAGCTCACAATCGCCTGCAAACGCCAGCAACACAACGAATCCCTCTCACTTGTTAAAGTCCCATAAACATTTTGAGCAGCTCTCCTCAGGCTAAGAAGCGCACCTTGGTGAGCATCGTTGCCAGATCCGATGCGATCCGGGCGCCGACGATCTCTAATCGCAGCAAGTGCTTGGTCTTGTACGCCGCCAAGCTCACAGACCTAAACGGTGAATGTTAGGTGTGTGAACGAACGTATGAGCCAAAGACTCGGATGTAGCTTCTTAGTGAATCAAGGCGTACTTGATTACAGTCGACGCGCCTTGCTCGGTGAACGCGACGCCTCTTTTGATCCCCAGTCGCTCAAACTTGTTCCTCAGATCTGCTCATTTTTGTTTCAAAAGCGACAAATATGAGAATCTCACTGCTGAAATCCCACAGCAGAGCTCTGAATTGGCAACTCACCTCTGTTGATGTCGACGCTTCCTAGCGACAAGCAAATCTGCCTGTACGACGCGATTTTAGGCAGGAAATCCATGTGCGCGTGGAACTATTGTACACGCCAAACGCCGCGCACGCATAATGAAGTTAATGTGCAGCATGTTCGCCAAACAAACCCTCTGTCACTAATCTGTATTAGCCTACCTCCTCTGCTTCGAACGAGTCCAGCTTAAGCAGAAACCCACCTTCTCTGCAAAAAACACAGAGCACGCATAGAATAGTAAGCGTCGCTTTGAGCTGAGGCGCACAAACGAAGCATTGTGTATGCCGGACCCATGAACTTGCTCATCGAATCGCGCTGAGCAACTTCATGTCCAGATCGACGAGCTTCTCGACGCAAAAGTCCAGGTACTGCTTCTGCACCTTCGCGTACGTCGGCTCTGCATTTTTTTCCTGCTGCTTGCAGCCAGTGATGAAGCTGTAGCAGCAGCGGTACTGCTGCTTTTCGAGCTTACAGAAGAGGCGGCAGTTGCGCTGAGAGCAGCAGCTTTGCTGTTGGCGCTGCTACGTCTGCGCTGCGGTTTCTTGGACGCCGCCGCGAGCACCTTCTGCTTGCGCTTGTACTCGATCGTGAACGCAACCGACACGGCCACCACTGGAGCGGACGAGCGCACTGAGCTTCTACGGCTGCTCACAGCTTTGTGTGGACGTTGATAGCTGGTAGGCGACGAATGACAGAGAGCTGGTGAGAACTGGCGCGCTGAAGAGCTCTACTTCTGCATTTGCCTCGTTATGTATCCATTGCAAGACGTCTCTTCGTGGGCAAGGAAAGGGGCCTCTATTAAGATCGCCCGCGCTTCAAGTCCCTTATTGTAGCTTGCTTTCGGGACGTCCGGAATGGATCTTTCGAAACTGTCCCTGATTCCGTCATCTGCAGTTTTATTGGTAGAAATACACAGTAAATACACTTTTGACGTGATTGTATTGGCTGAAAACACATCTCTCCTTCCTTTGTTTGCTTTGCGCTCCCCCCAGCACAGAGCAGAACAAAGCAGAGCAGAGCAGCTCTCGAAGGAAGGCAAAGAGCCAAAGCCGAGCTTGGAGAAGCGAGCGAAGAAGGAAGAAAGCGGCGGCGCGAAGAGCAGCAATCTGTGAAGGATGAAGGACGTGGTGCAGATCCCCGTGATGTCCAAGGACCTGGTGGACGACAAGAAGAAGGACGGGAAAGCCGTGAAGGCCGATGGCGCCCCGAAGGACGACTCCAAGACCCCCAACGACGACGAACTGGTGCGTATCCTTTTGTTGTTCTTGTTGAAAAATGCACTAGCATAGGTGGAAGATGATCGCGTCCCATCCCTTGCAACAGAGCAAGCACGGGCAGATTGCTGTCACCACTTTCCCCCTTCCGCCTATGTCCCTGCTTTAGTGCAAGTGTGAACGTGTGTGGTATTGTTATCTGTAAGGAGGGGGGAATACATGTGTGTTGCGTGATGTGCGATCTTTACAGTTGAAACAGTGGACTAATGATGAATACGATGATGCCATTGTGCTTTGTACAGTCGGAAGAAGACCGCAAGTTGAAGGAAGACTTGGAAGTCGCGGTGCAGCGCCTGTGCTCACCAGATGAGGCGGACGGCGTGAAGCACTTGGCGCTTGAGTACCTTCGCAACGAGATCCGCACGGCGACGTCGTCGATGACGTCGGTACCAAAGCCGCTGAAGTTCCTCCGTCCTTCCTATGAGCCATTGAAGACAGCTTTTGAGGTCAGTACCTTGCTTTTGTGTATCTCTTGCTCTGCTAAATAAACGCACCCAACTAACACGCTTTGTGTGTTGATGGATGAATGGCAACTACAGTCGTTCAAGGCTGGCGAGATTAAAATTGATCTGGCGGATATCCTCGCGGTGCTCGCGATGACCATGGCGAAGGAAGGATCCCGCGAGAGCTTGAAGTTCAAGCTCCAGGGCCGCAGCACGGAACTCGGCTCGTGGGGCCACGAGTTCGTGCGCTCGCTCGCTGGCGAAGTTGGCGAAGAGTACAACGCTCGTCTCACGGCGGAGTACGAGACCGAGCCAGACATGGCGGACCTGCAGGCGCTCGTGGACGCGATTGTGCCATTCCACATGAACCACAACGCGGAGCCCGAGGCGATCGACATTTTGATTGAAGTGCAGCAGCTCTCGTCGCTCGCGGACTCGAAGGCGATTGACGAGAAGAACTATCAGCGCGTCTGCCTGTACCTGCTCGCATGCGCGGACTTCATGTCGGATCCGGACGATCTGCTCAACTTGCTCAACACTGCGTACTCGATCTTTTTGCGTCTGGAGCAATACCCGGACGCGCTCCGCGTCGCCTTGCGTCTTGGCGATGAGAATTTTGTCGCCGAAGTGTTTGCGAAGACCAAGGACGAGGTCGTGCGCAAGCAGCTCGGGTACATTTTGGGTCGCCAGCGTTTCTTTTACGAAGACGAGAACGACACGTCCGTGAACGACATTATCGGCAACACGGACCTGAGCGATAAGTTCCTCTCGCTTGCGCGCGACTTGGACGTGCTCGAGGCGAAGACCCCTGAGGACATTTACAAGTCGCACCTGTCGGAGACCGGCTCGGTGGCACGCAGCCGCGACTCGGGTGCGCAACCGGCGGACTCAGCGCGCCACAACCTCGCGTCGACTTTTGTGAACGCGTTTGTGAACGCTGGCTACGGTACGGACAAGCTCATGACCCCCGAGGGCAACACGTGGCTCTACAAGAACAAGAAGCACGGCATGATGAGCGCCGCGGCGTCGCTCGGCATGATCATGCTCTGGAACGTGGAGGAAGGTATCACGCAGATCGACAAGTTCCTCTACTCGGGCGACGAGTTTGTCAAGGCCGGCGCGATCCTCGGTGTCGGCATTGTCAGCGCTGGCATCCGCAACGAAGTGGACCCTCCTCTCGCGCTGCTCTCGGAGCACATTGACTCGGGCAACTGCTCGATCCGCTGCGCGTCGTGCCTCGGGTTGGGCATCGCGTACGCCGGTTCGGGCCGTGAAGACGTATCGGAGCTCTTGATCCCCGTGGTCTCGCACGCCGACGAGAACGCCGACATCCAGGAAGTGTCGTACGCGGCGCTGGCGCTCGGTATGGTCGAGGTCGGCACGTGCGATGAAGAAGCCGGAAGCGTGTTGATGCAGCGCCTGATGGAGAGCTCGGACACGGAGCTCGACGCCTCGTGCTCGCGCTTCCTCGCGCTAGGCTTGGGTCTCCTGTACTTGGGGTACGTCCATCGTTGTTGTTTGTGTGCTATAGGGACGATTGTTGCACACCATGAAGCTAACTCGTACTGACTATTATCTTTTTGTTCTACCACATCAGCCGCCAGGAACGCGTGGAAGCCATGCTCGAAGCTGCGAAGACCATTGAGCACAAGGTCTCCAAGTATCTTGCGATCACGCTCGAGACCTGCGCGTACGCCGGATCGGGCAACGTGTTGAAGATCCAGCAGTTGCTCCGCGCGTGCGCCGAGCACATTGAAGACCCGGAAGCTGCGCAGCACCAGAGCGTAGCGGTGATCGGCATCGCGCTGATTGCAATGGGTGAGAACGTCGGCAGCGAGATGGCGATGCGCTCGTTTGACCACTTGCTGCAGTACGGTGAGGTTGCGGTGCGTCGCGCGGTGCCGCTGGCGTTTGCGCTGCTGAGCATCTCGAATCCAGAGTACACTCTGATCGACACGCTGTCCAGACTAACGCACGACGCCGACGGCGGTGTCGCGCAGAACGCGATCCTCGCGCTCGGTCTCGTGTCTGCGGGCACGAACAACTCGCGCGTGGCCGGTCTCTTGCGCCAGCTCTCAGAATTCTACAGCCGGGAAGCAAATCACTTGTTTGTCGTTCGCATCGCTCAGGGTTTGCTGCACATGGGCAAGGTGAGTGAATGTTGTGTTTGTTGTGGGTTTGTGAGTTTGTGGCTTTGACAGGCTGCTAACACGAGCCTTGGCTACCTTGTTCTTGTTATCTAGGGTCTGATCACGCTCCATCCGTACCACTCGGACCGCTTGGTGATGTCGCGCGTCGCGGTGAGCGGGATCCTCGCTGTGCTTCACGCATCGCTGGACATGGAGCACACGATCCTGGACACATCACACTACATCCTGTACACCATTGCCACGGCCATGCAGCCGCGCATGCTGATCACGCTCGACGAAGAGCTCAACCCGCTGCCAGTGTCTGTCCGCGTTGGTCAAGCTGTACGTACCTCTTTGTTGTCTACTGCGTATTACACGTCCCATTCATGTGAACGAAGATGACACGGTGATGTAACATGCTGCCCTTTCTTATCATTGTAGGTTGAGATCGTCGGCCAAGCCGGTCGTCCAAAGTCGATCACGGGTTTCCAGACCCACACGACGCCGGTGCTGCTGAACGTGAAGGACCGCGCGGAGCTGGCGTCGGACGAGTACATTCCGCTTACAAACGTGTTAGAAGGCGTCGTGATCCTCCGAAAGAATCCAGACTTCCAGCCGGACAACTAGGGAGGACACTCCTGTGGCCACCCCAGAGGGACGAAAAACTTGCGACCGCCAACCACCGTAGAGCAGTTTTTATCAATTGGAGAGAGCAAAAGGAGAGCGATGGTGTCGGAGGGGAGGGAGACAGGGAGCAAGGGAAGTTGCGGCGCAACTTCCCCTTCATGCATGCATGAGCTGTCATAGCTGTCATGAGGGCAGTTCGCTTCAAGCAAAGTCCGTTCCATCAAGTCGTCAGCCAGTTAAGTTGATGTAACGCAACAAAAAACAGATTTTCTAGCTTGTTTTTCTGACATAACGCCACGCGTCCCAGTTAATTGTTATTTCAAGGTTCGGCGTCACGCCACAAGAGCGCCACGACAGCGAAGCTGAACAACAACAAAGAACGAAAGCAATCCAACAAGAAAAGCAACAAGCAGCGAACGAAGAAAGGAGAGCGAAGATGGCGCAACCAGGTGCGTCCACATGCCCACAGGCCTACATTATCCACCACAACAGCCCGCAGACCCTTGGCGCTGAGGGCGCCGTCCCTTCCCCCCCTTCATTCGCGTTCCCACTTTGTATCCTAACGCTCATGCGACTGTCAATTGTATCTTGCATGTCTGCTTCAGTCCCCTTCCACGATCCGAACGCGCCGTTCCGACCGCAGCAGCGCCAGCGCCCCGCTACGCACCAGCCCTCGCCCACGTTCGGGTACGGCGGCAATGCCGGACCAGTACCAGGACCGGGGGTCATGGGCGGCGCGCCGCAGTTCCGCTCGCAGCCGCAGCCCCAGGCGCATCGTCGCCCGCAGCCGCACCAGTTCCACCAGGCGCCGCAGCCGCAGTCGCAGCCATTCTACGCTGGTGGCGGCGCAGGCGCTTCATCCGACGGTTTCTACACCCCGCAACCGTCGCATGAGTTCCGCCAACCGCAGCCACAGCCTGGGTCGCAGGGTTTCCAGGCCCCACACCAGGGCTTCCAGCAGCACGCTCCGCAGCCAGGTAACTTTGGCAGCTTTGGAGGCAACCAGAGCTTCCAGTCGCCCCCAGGGAGCCACGGAGGAGGCAACGGCCAGCCGCAGCAGCGCATGCATCACCAGCAGCAGCAACAGCCCGACTTTATCAACCAGATCTCTGCGTAAGTGTTGCATGATTGCTCTGCTCGCACGTGTTTTCTTTGAAAACGTATCTAAATGGATCTAATTGTCCCACGCATCTCTTTCTCTCTCTCAGAAACCCGATGGCTGGCCTCGCGATGAACACTGCGCAGGACTTCCTGCAGAAGCAGTCGGCGATGTACCTCCCCGGCGCCTACGGCGTGTGGGGGTCGCTCAAATACTACTTCACGGTCAACAACTCGTATGTCAAGAGCCGTCTCAAGGTGCGTGTTTGCTACTTTTTGGTTCGCCTGTGAGACTTCAATAGCATTGTAATACTGACCATAGATTGTACATGCGTGAACAGATCCTCTTGTTCCCGTTCTGGCACAAGAACTGGCGCAGAATAGGTTCATCGGAGAGCGATGCGAACAAGCCAGTGAGTGGTCATGTGTCTACGACGTGCGAGTATTTTGTATGGAGACTTAGGTACTGAGCATCGTTGTGGCTATCTATTTATCGCAATGCAGACCCAGCACGCGCCGCCAACCCTTGACATCAACGCCCCGGACCTCTACATCCCGCTCATGGGCTTCCTGACGTACATCCTGATCGTCGGCTACAGCAAGGGCACTTCGAACCAGTACGTCTGGTTGTATTGTCGTAGTATTATTCTCGTGAGGCTTTCTTACTGACTTTTATTTACTTGTTCGTTGCAAATTGTAGGTTCAGTCCGGATGTGATCGGCAAGGACGCGAGCTACTGCCTCGTGATGCAGCTGGTCGAGATCGGCGTGCTCGCGGCGTGTCTGTACCTGCTCAACAGCTCGATCGCGTTCTGGGACCTCGTGTCGTTCTCGGGCTACAAGTACATCCCGCTGGTGATCGACACGGTCGTGTACCAGCTCGCGGGTCCCATCGCGTACTACGTCGTGCTCTTGTACACGGGCGTCGCGGTCTCGTTCTTCACTGTGAGTGATGGTGGCCTTTTGTTTCCAATTGATACCCACGCTCAGGATGACTGATTGGTTGGATTGGACGTGTGCGTTTTGTTTTCGTAGCTCAACTGCATGAAAGGCAGCGTAGCAGAGCCGACGCCCGAGAACCGCGCATTTAGAAACTACCTCTTGTTTGGGTGAGTCGCGTTGAGCTTCCAAGCGGCGAGCTCGCTGTTGTTGTGGCCACTTGACTAACTTTGATATGTGCTGATGGTATTGTGTTTTCTTCTTATTGCGTAGCGTGTCCTGCTTGCAGCTTGTGCTCGTTTGCTGGATCTCGTACACAACGGCGCCGCGCGAATGATCAACCGACCAACTGAAGAACCCCGTCAAAAAAACACATTGTGCTGGGAGAGAGTATGTTTTCACGATGAGCCTCTCAAGAGCGAGCTTAGAGCTGCAGCTGATCGATCAAACGGTCTCTCTTCGCTTCACAAACCCCTTCAAATATTTCGTACTTCGAAGTACCCTGCTTGCTTGTTGCGCATGGGTGAGTGAATTTTTACATACGCCTTCAATACAAAAACAAAAACAAACATCCTCGCTTCATGTGTCCACCATGACTCGCTCGCGTCTCAACGTACTCGTTTCGTTTTCACTTCAATCTGCAAACCTGGCGAGGTGACACACGAGAACAATCGCAAGGGTTTGTTAGACGCCACCATAATAAATCTTCAGCCGCGTGCGCTCCCTTGGCCTCTACGACGAAAGCCGTGTCGAGTCATCGCTCCTCTTTCTTTGGAGTGGGCGGTGTTGAAAAACACCTTGTTGTTGTCGCTAGGCTTGGCCTTCTTCTCTTCTCTTCAGCCGCGTGGGCGTTCGCTTCGCCAACAACCAACTTCTTTCACTATTGTACACAAACTCTCTCGAAGAAAAAAAAAATCACTCCTTGCAGCTTCTCTCTCGTCTCTCTCTTTCGTCACGTCACGTCATTTGCGCTTTCCTTCGTCCTTATTTCATCTCAACACGCGTCCTCGTTTGGTTCTCAACTCTTTCGTTCAGAGCCGAGACGAACAAACACATGATTGGCTTGAGCTCTTCATGCTGGGATGACGCACTTCGCTTGGGGTGGAACACACAGGATCAGCCGACTAAGTGACGCACGCCATGATGTCCACGGCGTCAAACTTGAACAGACCGAACGGCGCGTCGGGCTTGCTCGGCGTGGACGCACTGCTGCTGGTGGTGATCGTCTCTTCTTCCACCTTCTTCATTGGAGCCGATGACGGGCGTTGCAGGATCTGCAGCGACGGCACGACACCCTTCGAGTACGGGCTGTAGTTAAATATTCCTCGCGAGCCGCCGCCAGTAGCACCATTGCTGGATGTCGACCGCTTGCCGAAGTCGTGCGGGTTGCCGTCGTAGACAAACTTCTGGCCCGTGAGGCGCTCGTTCACACTGAACATGTCCTCGACGCTGAACTCGGCCGAGGACGCGCCGAACGTCTGGTCATTCACGCCGTCGTACGACGTCGCCGTCTCAAACTCGGTGCCAAAGTGGCCGCGTCCTTTTCGACTCACAGGGCGACCGTGCGGGGTTGACACCGAGCGCTCATTGTGGCGCTTCTTCTCGTTGGTGTTGCCGCCGGCGTTGCTGCCGGCGTTGCTGCCGGCGTTGCTGCCGGCGTTGCTGCCGACTGTGTTCGTGATCACAGCCATGCTCGGGCGGTTCTTCGGCGCCGACGCTGCTCGGCCTTTGCCGGGCGTCGTGCTGCGCGCATTCCCATTCGCCTTGTTGTCTTTGGCAGCGGACGCGCGGTCGCGCGTGATCCATCGGCGCAGACGCGACATGAACGGCATGACCGACCACGTCTTCTTCGGCAGCGCGTCAAAGTCAAACCACTGAATCAGACTGATCTCTTTCCGGGTCTGCGGCGCAAAGTTGTACTCCTCGGGGACGTCCTTCGCGATGTACATGCGCATGCGCTGCTGGTTCTGCACAAACTCGATGTAGAGCTTCTCCGAGAGCGAGTCGCTGACGTCGTAGCCGCACTCCTCCATCACCTCTCGCCGCGCGCACTCAATGTCCGACTCGCCCTGGTTCACTTTCCCGCGCGGGAGACTCCACGACGTGCCTTTCCAGTTGCGCACGAGGATCAGCTTCGTGCGCTGCTTGTTTAGCAGGATGCAGCCCACGACCGGCACCTGCGACTGGTACACCTTGAAGTCCTCAAACATGTTCTCGCACTCGTGCGCCATGGGCTGCAGCAGCGGGCAGTGCGCAAACATCTGCTTGGCAAAGTCGTTCAGCTTGAGATGGTGCAGGTGCGCAATGTGGTCGGCGTAAAAGTCCTCGTAGAACCAGTAGCACTGCTCGATCTGGAAGAAGAGGCGCTCGCTCGACGCCAGCTCGCTCGCCGGCAGGTTCACCAAAAAGCGGCTCTGCAGCTCGTCCATCACTTCCGCCATGGACGGCGACGGCCCGCTGCCGCTGCCGCTATTGCTATTGCTCTTCTTCTTGCCGGAGCGCTCGCCCATATTCAATCAACCAATCGCAATCAAACTGCTTCTTTCTTATCGATCTCGATCTCGATCTCTCTCTTCTCTTCGCGGTCTCTGTCTGTCTGTCGGTCGCGCTGGTCTTACACTGCTATGTACGTGAAGCGGATGAACAAATAGAGCTGGATGGATAGATGGATAGAATGGATGCGGATGGACACTTGCCAATACCGGAGGCTTCTTCTGCTGATGGCGTTGCGCGTGCGCTTCTTTGCTTGCGCTCTGCGTCTTTGTCTTGGGGGCTTCTCTTTTGATACTAACCCGCGCCTCTTATGGCTCGGAAAACGCCCCCTTCCCACATCTTCTTTTACTTTTCAATCGATGCTGCATGCTGAAACTCAAATTTTATGATAATGGGAGAGGCGACATCTGATAATGGACCAGGATCTGGTTCACGTTCTGGAACAAACGCAGACGTCGTCTCTCTTTGATGGGTTCTGCAAAAGTGGGTGATAAGGATTCATCAAGTTTCAAGAGCAGATCGAATATTGAATGACTTTTTATGCGAAAATTGCATTTTCGTGATGGGGAGTAGTGTTCGTACTTTGGTGAGGGACAAGGGTAAACACGGAACGCGCGCAGAAATCGTCTCGACATCTAATTGGCTGACGCAGAAGAGCGAAAAAAATATCGACGTTTCTCTAATTTTGTCACAGTGTGGCGCTGTTTACTTGGTTTTTGTATCAGAGGGGCGACGCCCTGTCGCCCGCCTCGAGCTGAAATGCGATAATGAGGTTGGCACTGTACATACAAAATCCAAGACGGTCGGTGCCATCGTACTTTGTCGATTGACTAGGGTAAACATAATGGCGTTCGAAACGCTGAAGAAGGGGCTGGCATCTGCACCACCGTTGGCGTCTCCCGGTTTTCGCCCGGGTGTTTAGCTGCCGACGCCTCGCGCATTGCGCTGGGCGCAGCCCTCTTGCAGGATCAGGGACGTGGACTGCATCCCATTGAACATCTGAACACCGACACGCAAGAAAAGTATGGTGTTAGCGAACTGGGGTGCTTAGCAATTGTGCGGGCCATCACGTTACTGCGCCCGTATCTGTATGGCCATTGCTTCAACATTGTGATAAACCACACGCCACTCAAGCGATTGCTGACAAGCCGAGCACATCCCGAATGTCTGTGTCGATTGCACTTAGAACAGCAAGAATACGACTTCACAGTACAGTATCGACGCCATCAACTTGGTAGAGCAACGCTCATGCAGACGTCCAAGGCTATTCGGCGAGAACAGGCGCGGCAAGCAAGATATTATGACCGACGAGCTCACTCGGGATTTGATATGGAGCCAGGCATGGATATGTGGGCCTTTTCGCCGCCGAAGGGAACCGGCATCACAAAATTTCAAGCAAATGTGGCGAGGATCTGCGCTTGTGCTGTACGATGCGGATTCGACAATCACAGAGTACGATTCCGCGGCCGAAGAAGCAGCTCGACTTTCTGTGAGTGGATCCAGCAGAGCTACTCCTGCTGGAGGCGAACTCAGACTCAACTACAAAACTAATCAAGCGGCTCCGCACTCAGCTTCTACATGCAGTGCACTGCTCGATGAAGTACGAAAAGTTGAATGCTGCTGGATTGATTGACAACGTGAGACCCGGCTTGCATTGCGTACTTCGGTTTCTTGACAAGTGGGGGGCAAAAGTTCTTTTGCAGACTTGTCAAAATTCTGGAAGAAGCTAAGAAGCCGATGGACATCTTCAACTTCTTCGCGAATGATACGGCGGGTTTGTATGTACAGCATGTTTCGTGGGCATTGACTAACTAGGAAGTGGCCTTTATCTAGCTTGCAAACGCGGTACTTGAGGCAAAAGCTTGGCACGTTACTGTGCGCATCATTGCGAATACGAAACAGGCTCAACTCCCAGAGTCCCAGATACTCATGTTGGTTGCGAATGATATGGACGTGCGCCTCTCCGCAATCTAGTTCATGCACAAGAAGGTCAGGTGTGTGTGAAAGCCATGATCCTGATTGCTACTCACCTTTTTGTATAATGCGTAGATTTGCATTCTGAACAACTGCAATCTCCTGACCGATACGTACGATCAGACCTCATTTATTGCATCTGACACTAACACTCCACGTGCACGATCCTTCAATTGGTCATAGAATGCGGTGGAGAACAACAATGAGAACCTTTTGGTTGTCAATGGGCAGAACTTGGCGGGTGGATATATCAAGATTGAGTGGTCGTCGAGGACTATTGTTCTAACGCTCTCCCAGTTGTGTATTTCCTTCATTCAGGACTTCGCTTCGCTCTGGCTGCCCCTCGATTCGGATTCGAGCGTCGGCGTGGAGTACCAAGCCATCAATTGGGGCTGACGGTACAAGGCGCTGTTACCTATAGCTTCACCTCCGGAGTATGACCGCTGTTTTGAAGCACTCGATCACCACCCCGAAGATTCGCTTTTCTCAAAGCGCACTTAATCATAATCACACAGTGCTCTTCCAAAAACCGAACTTTATCGAACAAACACGGTTCAACTGCTTTCCATTTTCCCACCAACGCAATTTTCCGTTCTCACAACGCGAACAAATTGAGCACAAAAGCAGGATGGAGGCGGGCGGACGCAAGCGCAAGAGCAGATTCAGCGACCGCGCGGAGGCTCCAGCAGCACAAGCACAAGCTCAGGCAGCAGTGCAGGCAGCAGCCGCTGGTGCATCTGCCACCGCAGGGGGTCTTGACCCTGCCGCGCTCGCGAGAGCGGCCGCCGCGAAGATCGCGCAAGCCATTCCAGGGGGTCTCGCCACGCCAGCAGCAGCGGCGGCCGCCTCCTCCATTTCGAGCGTTATTGGCAACAGAGCGTCGATCGCTGCGACGGGCGATGTGGACGAGCAGATCCGACTCGCGGAGGAGAAGCGCCGGCGAACAGACCAGATCTACCAGTCGGTCCAACAACAGATGAGCCACATTAAGGCGCTGCTTGGCAAACCCGGGGCTACTGCTGCAGCTCCTTCCAGTGCAAGCACGTTCATGCCAGCACCACTGCTGCTGGACGAGCACGGCCGACAGATTGACGAAACCGGAAAGGTGATCGAAGAGAGCATTCCTGCGCCAGTCGCGACTCTGAAAGCGAACAAAAGCGGTAGCGTGGCTCGTGGTAGTAGCAGCGCTGCTTCAAGCGCCAAGCAGAACCTGAACCCGTACTTATCGCATCGCACGGTGGACAAGGAAGACGCTGTGGATGCTGTGGATCCGCGCCTCAGTATCCGCAAGAGAGAGACGTACGTGTGACTGCGTTTGCGTTTGCGTGAGCTGACTGTTCATATTTTGTGATGGGTACATTCTAAACTAACCTGTTTCTGTGTGTGTGTTTGTATTAGCCGCGCCGCCAAGAGTTTCAATTTCGTGACGCAGGGCACGTATGTGAAGCAGGCCGAGCAGGTGCGCGCGAGAGAGGCGAAGAAGATGCTTGCGGGCTTCACGTCCGGCAGAAACCCGCGAGGGTACCAAAAAGAGGCGATAGTGCCGCTGGACGAAGACGCAGCAGTAGCCGCTGATGGGGACGCCACCAAGGAGAAGACACACGAGACTGCAGTTCCGATGGAGCTCTATGACGTGGACGTGCCGCCCAAGCCCGAGTCACAAGTGCCGGACGTCGAGTGGTGGGACATTGAGTATCTGCCGAAGGACAAACGCGCGGCGGTGGACAAATTTGGATTCGTCAAGGCAAAGAGCCGCAAGGAGAATCCGGAGCTCGTCGTCGCGTACGCGGACATGAAGATCAAGTATTGCGGCACGATGCACGTGATCGAGCACCCAGCGCGCGTGAATCTGATCATCAAGCGAGACGAAGAGCCTGTGGTGCTGCCGCTCATGCTCACCGCCGTAGTAAGTGGACTATTTACATGTTTCATCTTGCACTTGGGACTTCAGTCGTACTGACTATTATTGTCTACGTTCATTTCTACAGGAGCGCAAGAAGATCCGGCGCCAGAACCGCGCGGACCGAGAGAAGGAGAAGCAGGACAAGATCGCGCTGGGTTTGCTGCCGCCGCCGGAGCCCAAGGTGAAGCTGTCCAACATGATGCGCGTGCTCGCGGACCAGGCGGTGGCTGACCCGTCCGCGATCGAGAAGAAAGTGCGCGAGCAGGTTGCTCAGCGCGAGAAGAACCACGAGATGCGCAACCTGGCGCGCAAGCTCACGCCTGAGGAGCGCCGCGAGAAGAAACTGCGCAAGATCAAGGAGGACGCGGCGGGCGACATCCACGTCGCAGTGTTCAAGTGCGTACTTGTCTGCTTGTCATGCCTATGTCTCAGCTTTGATCGCTGCTTGTGCTAACTTAGACATCGCTTGCTGTGTGAATGATGTGTACGCCTGTGCAGGGTTCCGGACCTCTCGAATCCGCAGCATCGCTTCAAGGTGGACGTGAACGCGCAGCAGTACCACCTCACGGGCGGCGTGCTGATCTGCAAGGACGACGGCGTGAACCTGATCGTGGTGGAGGGCGGCAAGAAGGCGATCAAGCACTACTCGCGGCTGCTGACGAAGCGCATCAACTGGCTGGACGACCCAGACCGGGAGGACTCAGACTCGGAGGGCGACGGCGACGACGATGACGCCAAGCAGCGCAAGGGCAACGGCTGCAGCCTCGTGTGGCAGGGCGTCGTGGCGCGCAAGGCGTTCACCACGTTCCGCTTCCAGGAGTGCCGCACGGCCGCCACAGCGCGCAAGGTCATGGAGGCCAAGGGCGTCGTGCACTACTGGGACCTGGTGGCCAAGTCGGCGGAATAAGAGAGAAGCCAGGAGCTGGCGACCAAGATGAGTGCTATTTTAAATAGTCGGTGGCTTGGGCATTGTTGCAACCAGCTCGCACCGAAACTGAATTGCGAAGTCAATCGACCAATCATGCAGTTGCAACAGCAACAACTTGCGCTTGTTTGTTTGCTTGTTTGCTTGCAGGATGCAACTTGCTTGTTTGTTGGTTTTGCTCTCTGTTGTTGTTGGTTTTTGTGGAAGGAAAAAAGAAAAAGGAGACGCTTTTCCAGCTGGTGCTTCACGAACGGAATTAAGTCCAGAGGACGCCCGTCGCTGCTGCTGGCATCTGGTTGCACGTGATTGGCGATTCGACCGAAAGAACGCATTTCAGTGGCGACAAGAGCATGAGGCTTGTCAGCCCATTGTTTAGGCGCAAGTGGTGCATCGCTCTCTTTACAGGATCCAGTAGCGGCGGGTTTGTCTGTACACATACACATATGTAAAACTTTTGCAACTTGCTTATTGCAGATGGCTCGCGCACATTGAGCGAGCATCCGGTTTCTCTTGTACTAGCTGCCAGAGGCTTCCTGTTGCACCTGGCATCTTGCGCCACTCGAGACTTGTCCCAGCTGTGAAATGGCTCTTTGTGTCCTAACAGAGAACGCGGCTGCCTAATCAGGGTTGAATTATGCTTAATTTGTGGATGAGACACAGTAAAACAGCGTCAAGCGTGGATTTTTATTAGCAAAACCAAGCGACATTTTTGTTTGACTCAACCTTGTTGCTGCTGTTTTGTTCCACCACACAAATCCGGTCGGTCGGAAAAAGTGTGCTGACTCCTTCCACTTATTCTACCCCTATTTAGTACTTGAGCGCTATGCTACAGGCACTTATTAGCAGCGCTTGCGTGGCGTGCTTATCCCACATGGAGGGTGGACTGATGCAAAGCTCTGGTGTGTGTCTTCGCCTGCTTATCTCGAACGAGAACGAGCGCGCCTCACGAAAATAAGACACCTCCTTGCATACAAAGTCGCAGTGAGAAAGCGAGGATAAGGTGATCGGGATGGTAAACGTCCGCTGTGATCCACATGGCCGAGAGGCACAGTTGACACGGGTGGAAGACGAGGGTGGGCGAGCGAGCGAGCGAGCGAGCGACAGTCAGTCAGTCGGTCCCAGTGCGTGATGACGCTGCTCTCTTTCGGTCCTCGCAAGCCAGCAAAACGAGCAAACAAACAATTGCGCACACACAAGTTCGTTCGACCTCTCCATTACGAAATTTTGCAGCTCCGGTCGACAAGCCAGCAGCAAAAGGCAGCAACACAAGAGAGAGAGAGAGAGAGTGCGAGCGGTCGTCCGTCTATCAGAAAATCGTCTATCGATCAATCGGATCTCCTAGTGAATAAAAGAGGGAGGAGCGAGCCAGAAGCGATCATCTGTTCATAAAAGGGAGCCGGCAACAAGACACCGACACCAATAACAACAGACAGACAGACAGACAGCCACCAGCAAACCCAGTTCCATCCGTCATCGTCTCTCTTCTTCTGCTTCAGTCAGTTTGACACACGCAGTCTCTCGCTCTCTGCGCCTTCGTCATCACAACCAACACGCAAGCGAGCGAGCGCGCAAGCAAAGCAAGACAAGCACAACTAGCAAGCGCAAGCAAGCAAACAACTCAACAAGCGCGCAAGCTAGCAAGCGCATCCCCACTTTTTTATTAGCCGCACCGCAACAAGCTCCGCTCCGCCACCAACCGACCAGCAAGTGACTATGAAGATGGACTTTGGCGCCGCCTCGGGGATCCCAATCCCAGACTTCCAGCTGCTGCCGCTGTCCTCGCCGTCCTCCTCCTCCTCGGTCTCGTCTGCTAGTCCACCGCTGCCCATGTCCATGCCAGGCGACGTCCAGGGCCACAGCGCCGGCCAGGTCCCAGCCGCCACGGACGCCAGCGAGACGTCCTACGGCAGCCCCAACCGCATGCAGGTGCTCGCGAACGGCGACATCATCGACTGCGGCCGCCTACCGCAGACCGCGCGCAATAATTTATACAAGACCGAGCTCTGCAAGCACTTCATGGACACGGGCGCGTGTCGCTACGGTACCAAGTGCCAGTTCGCGCATGGCGAGCACGAGCTCCGCGGCGTGCTGCGCCACCCCAAGTACAAGACCACGCGCTGCAAGGCGTTCGTGTCCACGGGCAAGTGCATGTACGGCAACCGCTGCCGCTTCATCCACGGCGACAACCCGGAGGACGACCAGGCCGACTCGTTCTCGTCCACCGGCAGCGAGTCGGACGACCAGGAGTCCCCGCTCAAGGACCTCATGGTCAACCCGTACGTGCACGGTACCGAGTCGATCGATCTGCTCATTCCGTTCGGCGGGCTCAAGCAGGTGACGCTCACCCCGCTCACGTCGATCGGCAGCTCGGTCGCGTCGCCGGCGTCGCCTCCAGCGGATATTGACGCGTTCCTGTTCCGCGACCCGTTCTCGGCAGCGACCGAGCTCAAGCTCGCGCGTGAAGCCAGCGACATGTCGAGCTCGCCGTCCTCCAGCATCGCGGACGCGCTTGGCGCGCTCTCGCCCTCGGCGGAGTCGGCGACGGCCAAGTTCTCCCGTCTATCTATTTTCCAGCGCATTTGCCGCGAAGACGCCTAAACACAAAGCAGGCTCTAAGACCAGCCAGCCCAAACAGGTATCGGCGGATCGCAAGTGCAGCCTCAAGCACGTGAAGACAGAGAGTGCGCTCTCTCCATTCATTACCTCCTAGTGAGCGTACGCGGTGCAGCTTCTCGACCCAGCGGTGGCGTGGATGTGAAGAAATTGTTTATAACTCTCTTTATCAGGAGGACAGCTGCAGCTGCAGACAGGAAGGAGAAGGAAGAGTAACCCTTTCTCTCTCTCTCTCCATGTTGCTTCTTTGCCCAAGTGTCCAGCCCTCGACGATGATTTAAAAAAAACTGTAATATACCCCCGACGATGATTTAATATCCATACTCACACATACATGCACCTTAGCCGCCTAGGCTAAGTTGTCAATGCAACACGCACAACGTCCCATTATTAGCAGCAGCGTCAACTCAACAGCACATTTAACATTGAGCTAGCTGATCATTCAGTCGTGTCTGGTTCATACATTCGTAGCTCTTCGTGCGCAATCCCAACAACGATGATGATGGTCCGACGACTCCCGCCTCACACGTCATAGGCTTTTTTGGCAGTTACTCCAAATTTGACACGCAAATAATCATTGGTTAAAAATCTGTTTCTATTGTGAATCACTGGCTGAAAAAGTGCTAATTCATCTCTGATTGGCTGAAATGTGCGGTCAGGTCGGATGAGAACGAAAAGAACAGCGAAGAACCGACTCACGGGTTCTGACGGACGGCTGCCTGTCGTTCTTCAAGAAGCGCAGCCATTTCGTTTCTCGTCCGACGGCACCGCCACCAGAGCCAACACCCGTTACAACGCCAGCGCCAGTCTTCCTCTACTTCCGCCTGCACCAACATGATCACCGAAGCGCTCGTCGTCACGTGGTTCGCCATGTGCGCCATCATGGTGCGTCTCTCTCTCTCTCTCTCTCTCTCTCTCTGCTTCCATGCTACTACTGATGGACGATGACCTGGACGTTCTCTCTCGCTCTGTACCTCGTCAACAATGAACTCTGTAGCTCTACAGCGATCCGCGCCTCTGGATCGTGCTCGCGTCGTCCGTGGTGCGTATATATCACACGTCATTTCCTCTCAGTGTTTCATCCGCGAGTGGCTCACTAGTTTGTCTTTGCTGCTGCTGTTTATGATGAACAGGCTTTCACGTTCGTGCGCGTTGCGCTGGCCCCGCTGCTCGGACGCCACGTCAAGGCGTACAGCACGTTCTCCGAGGGCTCCCAGCTGCTCTGGTCGAACACGGTGGTGTCCATGCTGCACTCAACGCTCTCGTCGCTGCTCGCGCTCTTTGCGCTCGCGTGCAACCACTCGGTGGCCGGCGACTACGTGAACCGCGCGTCGTACGCCGAGTTCATGACGACCGCGATCTCCACGGGCTACTTCGCGTACGACCTCTGGGACTACGTGCTGCACCGGCTGTACGTCAAGTCGCCGGGCATTGTCGTGCACCACGTGGTGATTCTCATCTGCTACATCTCGGCGCTCACCAAGACCGTGGGCGTGCCGCTGCTCTCGCTCGCGCTCATCTGCGAGCTGCACTCGGCATTCATGCACCTGCGCAAGCTCATGTCCATGAGCAGTTACAATGCGAACTCGTCGCGCGTGTACACGTGGGTCTGGCTGCTGCAGTGGGTCACGTTCCTGCTCGCGCGCTTGATTCCGCACGCGGCAGTCACGTTGCTGACCTACGAAGCGCGCGAGCTGTTCCTGCAACCGGTACGCAGGATGCACAGCTGCACCTTTTGCTTGTTTGCTTGTTAGTTGCAGTAGTAATGGTTGCTGGCCTGACTTGTGCTCGTGATGTACATGAGCTTGTTCGCTGCAGCTTCATTTTTGGATGGCGTTCGTTGGGATGCTCTTCATCAACGTCCTGAACGCACAGGTTGGTGATTACAGCTGAGCCATTTCCCACTACGGCTTTCTGGATGACGCGTCTAACAAACTGTGTCTTGTGTTGTGGCGCAGTTGTTCCGCGGGGTCTACGGGGCATTCCGAAAGGACTTTGGGTACTCCAAACCTGCTGCAAAAGCCGCCAAAGCGCTCTAGTTTGGCTGCTTTTATTACAGAGAGAGAGAGATCCATTGCACCATTGTGTCTGCTTTATCGGATCCGCTCTTATGAGGTCGGCAGGAAACAGAATAGAGCGACCATGTGATTGAGTTGTTTCGTTATGCGGATGGTTTGCCTGTGTGTGGCGGCAACTATGGTAACTTTGTTCTACTGTATCTGAGAACCTCGACTGAAAGTGTACCCAACTTAATGTGGAGCGTCTCACCCACAACAAACTACATCTGGGACATTCTGTGGGGTCGTTTTATGTGGATCGCGCTGTAGAGCGCCCCACTTGTGCGCAAGTTCTCAGGTGCAATTGACAAGAATGCGCGCTCTCAGCTCTCAGTCTTCTTTCCGCGTTTAACCTCAATCAGAGAGCAAAGTGAGCAAACAACTCGCCAAGAGCTACAGAGAGCGGCAGAGCTGCAGAGGCCCACTTGCTGAGCAAGCGCGTGTGTGAAAGCAAAATGAAGACATACGCGCCCGCGTCTCCAGGGAAGCCCGGCGCTTCCTCCTCCTCCTCCTCGTCGCTGTCGTCGTCTGCGGACGCCGAGTGGTTCTCCGTGGAGGAGCTGGAGACCGCGCGCGAGAACTATCTCATGGAGCAGGAGAAAGAGCTCCCGTCCCCGCAGGTTCGTTTTATAATATGCACATATGGGTCGTAACTCTACTGCTGGTGCGCGTGGGCTGCGCTTGTGCGCGAGCTGACAACTAATAGCTGATGGTTGTGTGTTATCGCTATTGCGGTTGTTCCGGATTGCAGGTGAAATTGCGTTACGCGATTGCGCTCGCAAAGAGCAAGAAACGGGATGACAAGTACCGAGGCATCGGGCTTCTTGAAGGTTAGTGTTTTGCGATCATGTATATTCTTGCATTATGGCACCTCGCTTTATGAATATGTGCTGACTCTCGTTATCGCGCTTGTATAGATTTGCTGGACCAGGGCCATGAGCCGAAGGAGTGTCTGTATTGGATCGCGTTGACGTTCTACGGACTGGGCGAATACCGAGCAAGTCGGAGCCACTGCGAGCGGCTGATTCGCATGGAGCCGAACCACACAAAGGCGCTCGCGCTGCACGAGTGCATCAAGGAGGTGCTCGCCAACGGTACGCCATTTTATACTTCTTAGCATTGCGCAGCTGCTGCTGCTGGAAATGACGCTTGTCGACTGACTCGGATGTGATGGTGACTATGCAATATCAGATGGGATTCTAGGTTTTGGACTGGTCGGCGCGGTTGTGGTCGTGGGCATCGCGCTGAAGATACTGTTACGAAGATGAACGTGAACGTCCCCACGCGAGTACAATACACCAAAACAAACAAAACCTTTCAATGCCGTAACACCACCATCGGAAACAACTCTAAATGAAGCACGAACTACCACCTACCAATGTCCGTCAACCCAATGCAAGAAGCGAAGAGCTCCTCCTAATAAACAATCGAAACTCATATCTATTTTTCGCTTTATGTCCTAACTACTCACCACTACAGGCATTCATGCGTGCGAACTTTTGTCATGTGCACTGCACGTCGCCACTATTCCTACTTTCATTTTCCTATAAATCCAAAGCTGCTGCGCTCATGCGCTTACAGCTGCGCGAGCGCCTGCTGGGCCTCGCCCGAGAGCGCGCTCCACGCCGCCTGCACCACCGGCGCCGGCAGCTGCGCCTGCAGCTTGGCCAGCAGCACGCGCAGCTGCACGACCGACTCCTCCGAGATGATGGAGAAGTCCTCATCCTCCTCGCCGTTGAGCTCTTCCTCGCCCTCCAATGGGTCGTGCACTGAAAGAAAGAACAAGTCGCAGCAACCGCAAACAAACAATTGTTAGCGCAATAGAAAACACGACTATCCGCAACAGCATGAGACATAAACAAAAGGACACTTACAGAGAATCGCCGCGAACGCGTTCAGGATCAATGGCAGGTTGGCGTACTCCGGACCGCCGAGCACGCTCGCGTTGCCGCTGTCCACGAGCGCGATGAGGCGCGCGTGCAGGTCGCGGGCCTCCAGCACGTCGGTGCGCAGCGGCAGCCACGTGAGCCACACGGACCAGAGCTTGGCGGCGTCCACCGAGCCTTCGCAGAACAAAATGATCTTGGACACGGCGCTGACCGCGTTGTCGCGCGCCGCGCCGACCTCTTCGTCGTCCACGGTGGCCGAGACACTGATCAGGTGCACGAGCTTCTCGAGTGAGCTCTGCGCGAACGGCTCGAAGGCCGCGCCGCACTTCTCAGCGCACACGCCGATGCCGTACGCAGACGCCTGGATCACGGACGCCGACGTGTCCTCGAGACCCGCGACGAGGTGGTTGAGGAACACCGGCACGAGCTCCTGCGCCGGCTGGCCGCAGTGCTCGATGATGTCGTCGATCATACAGATCGCCTGGCCGCGGAGCACGTTCACTGTGCCGAGCTCCAGGAACGGCGTGAGGAACGGCAGCAGGTGGATCTTGAAGATCGGGAAGAATGCCTCCTTCTGGGTCTTGATGATCCAGCCAATCGAGTCGATCATCGAGCGGAACACACCCTCCTCCACTTCGTCGTTCTCGCTCTGCTTCTGCGCCTCTTCCTCGTCGTAGTCCTCGTCCTGCTGGTTCTCCTGGCGCTGCGCGGTCAGGCGCTCGGCCGAGCTTGTCGCCACGGTCTTGAACACGTCTACCACGCGCGGCACGTGCTCGAGCGGCACGCCGACGTGCACGCCCTTCTCGACGCTGTCCTTGCACACCTCCAAGCACGCTGACGTGGCTTCCGCGAACGCGCCGAGGCACTCGAGGTCCTCCTCGGTCTGCAGACCGTTGAGCAGTGGCTCCAGGAACTTCTCAAAGAGCTGCTGTGGGAAGTGCGGCGCGCTGGCGCCGTAACCGTAGTTGATTGTGCCATCGATCGCCGCGTTGAGCAGCTTGGCCATGCTCAGCGAGCTCACCACGCGGATGTCCTCGACGTACTCAAAGTTGAGCAGCGGGATGAGCACCTCGGCCACCTCGGCCACGTACGGGTAAAACGCACCTTCGAGGTCGAGCGCGCTCTGGTAGAGCATGTTGCACGCGTTCGTCTTCTCCTCGAGCGCGCTCGTGTTGATCTGCAGACGCTTCTTGCCCACGCCACGGATGTCCACGGTCACCGTGTCCTTGCCGTCCTCGGTCTTGCCGTCTTCTTCGCTGTCGCCCTCGGCGATGTCCGTGAGCACGATGTCCGGCTGGATCTGCGCCTGCTTGATCAGCGGCGGGATCACATGCGGCAGGTACGGCACGAAGTCGCCCTTGAGGATGCTGCCGATGCGCACGCACGACTGCGCGACGTACTGCACCTCTGGCCCTTCGAGCTCCTCACTCGACTGCACGCGGATGAGGATCTCCATCACTTCCTTCGCGTCACCCACGAAGCGCTCCTTGCCGACCGCCTGGCCGATGAGCGCGATCGACTCCATCGACTTGCCGCGTAGCAGCGAGTACTCCTTACCGCGCGCGTTCAGCAGCACGTCCTTGGCGAGCGGGATGAAGATGTCGTAGAAGCGCGTGAACTCCTCGCCGATCACCTTAGCGATGCTCGCGACCGCCGTGATCGCCTGCTCCTGCACCTGGCGCGGGCACGTGCGCATGGCGTTGAAGAGCGCCTCGAGCAGCGCCTGGCTGTGCGGTTTCACGTACTTGGCCTTGCACACGTTGATGTTGCAGAAGTTGATCACCACGCTGGCCGCGAGCGCGCGCGTGCGCAGC
>JAADVN010000188.1:0-28228 GCA_023335535.1 Globisporangium spinosum
CCCCCCCCCCCCCCCCCAGATGAAGCTGTCGACCTCGTCCCGGAGGTTGCCGGGCAGGTGGCTCAGGATCGCGAGCCCCTTGGCCGAGACCTGGTAGGCCGTGATCGGCTGGAAATCGTCGCTCGAGAGCTTGAGTCCGTTGAGCAAGTGCATCTCCCAGAGGTCGTTGATCGCCGCCGTGCCTTCGCGCGAGATGTTGACCCACTGGCGCAGCGTCCGGTCCTTGAACGACAGTCGTACCGAGTTCGGCGCATAGTCGAAGCCGAACTTGCCGCGCACGGTGCCCTCGAACATGAGCACGAGCAGCGGCACGTGACGGATCCAGCGCTCGTTCTGTTTGGTCGAGTTGGACGCGATCGCGTAGAGGCTGACGAGATAGAACAGCTTGAAGTGGTTCGCCGACAGGTCGAGCGGCGTGACGTCTGCCGAAGCCAAGAGCGCAGTGAGCGAGCAGCGCTGCGGCGGTTTGTGTGTGGCTGCTGTTGTTGTTGGAGATAGAGTTGCGGCAGTTGCTGGAATCGGTGCCTGAACTGGAACTGGAGGCGAGGCAAACGCGGGCTCAGCGGTCATCGCCACTTGCGTGTGCCCTTGCGGCTCTACTAAAGAGCGATCGATCGAGCCCGCGCTGGCTACGGATGCTAAGAGTCCTCCCCCCTCTAGGCGGACCCGCAGACCGCTCCTCCGCTGGTCGGCTTCCTCCTTCGCTTGGTCTGGGTGATGATCTGCGCAATCGTTTGACGCGGCACGAGGACAGTGTCGTCGTCGCTGATGTTACTGAGAGTCTCGGTCCATAAGTGCGCTTGGAGACTGCTGCCCATCGAGTTGGCGTCGTCCGTGAGGCGATGTAATGTGTGCTGAGCGAAGCAGGCTTGTCGTCTTCAGTGCTGAGGAGCAGTGGCGCACATGCATCTCTGGCGCTAGCGATGCCGTGCAATCCGATCAGCTGGCCACCTGCGCTCTCTTACTGACGCTGTTCCCCTCGCAAAGCCGCGCGCTCGAACGAAGAGCCTTCCAATGATCGATTGTTCCTGTTTATACGAGAAACGAACGCGCCGTTTGCTTGCTGAGGCTTGGCTCGTATTCAAAAAAGGTGAGCGAGCGAACCGAACCGTCGTCGGGTTGGCCTGCAGTGGACAAATAGTGGCGAAGAATAAATGAATGCGGATGAAACTGGAAACGACCACGACGGCTTTCTACGGACTGTTGCCATCCACGCGGGACTCGCCCACACCCACTGACCGACTCCGACGTGATGATGGAATAGAAGAACGAATGGGATGGATGGATTGTCGATGAATGGCAAACGCTGCCATTCTTTTTTTTCACGCTTCGTTTTTTCAGAAGCAAGGTACACTACACTTTGTACCTCCATCCCACCCACAAGAAGATGAGAAAGACCGCATATCGTGAGCATGAGAGCGATAGATAGTGTATGAAGCACGCGTTGTTGATAGATTATTATAGTTTTGTATAGAGATACGACAGAGGGACGCAGAATACAGAGAGAGAGCAAGGGAGAAGAAAGCGATAAAGCTCATGGCGGACGACTGACTGGCTACAGTACAACGTCCCGATAGATACTACAGCACTTGCACCAGCTGCCAGCGGACTCACTCGAGCATGGCGGAGCAGAGGAAGTCGATCTCGTCGTGCGAGAGGTGGCCCTGCGCGGCCGCGGACGTCGCGGTGGGTGTGATCATCATGCGCGGGTCCGTCGGCGTGGCCAGGTCGCCGGCGCTGGATGGGGACGCGAGCGAAGGCGGGGGCGGGGTCGGCGTCGACGTCGGTGCTGTGACGGGCGTGAGCCGCAGCAGCCCCATGAACGCAGAGGCCGACACGGGCGACGGCAGGTCCGCCCACATGGACGAGGACGACACGTCGCTGGAGCTGCTGTCGGTCGAGAAGCGGCTGCTCGCGTCCGAGTCCGAGTAGATGTCGAGGTCCTTGGCGGCGAGGCTCGTGAAGCGCGGGGCAAAGTTGGTCACGTTGCGCACGCTGCCAAAGCTGCTGCTATTGGCAATGGCCGCAGTTATAGAGGCGGCGGCGCTCAGTGGGGACTTGTGGTGGTGGTGGTACTGGTGCGGCTGACTGTAGTGGAGCTGCAGGTGGCTGCGGTGCAGACTTGAGAGCGACTGGGACGACGTAGAAGACCTGGACGAGGACGCGGACGCGGGCGAGGCGCTGTCTCGCGGGGACGACGAGCAGCTCTTGCGCTCGCGCATGACCTGGCGCTTCTGGCGGTCGAACTTGCGCTGGATCTGGTTGGCCTTGTCGCGGTGGTAGAGGCAGAGCTGGTGCGGCTGGCCGTTGCGCTTGCTCGAACGCGCGTTGCTGCACTTGCCGGTCTTGTAGCGGCAGCGGCACGCCTCCTCTACGGCGCCGAGGGCGTTGGTAGAAGACGACGACGACGACGGCGAGCTCATGGTCATGGGGACGACTGCGGCGGAGGACGAGGACGAGAGCGGCGGGTGGTGCATCACAGAGGCGACGGATTGGAGACTGAGGCTGCGGCTGAAGCTGCGGGCGGGGTCGTGTGCGTGAGTGGCGCTTCCTGCTGCTGCTCCTCCTGCGCTTCTACTTCCCAAGGCCGTAGACGAAAGCAGCGACGCCATCTCCTCCTCTGTCTCTTTTTTATTTATTTCGAATGCGAGATCGGAAGGAAGACGGGTCGAGCCTCGGCCGCTCTCTTTCACTTCAGTGAGGCGCAAGGGAAAAACTGATTAGAGCGACAACGAGCTGCTGGCTGCAGATGAATGAATTCAACTGAATGGGCAGACGGACGAGTGAATGATCGATCGATCCAACTCAACCGGCCACTGGTGGTCGGTCAACTTTGGGATCGTGGCGGAACTCGGACGGACGGATGGACGGTGCTGGGTCCCTCCCGTGAGTGTGTCGACGCCTTCGGGATTCTTGAACTAGCAGCAACGGGGGGATCTTTGATCTTTCGGACCTGGGATCTCGGGCCGGCTTACTTGTTGAGGAGCGTGTTGGGTGTTGTGGCTCGTTCGACTGGAGGGAGGGACTGGAAACTCTCCGGAGCTCTCTTCACTGCACACGAATGAATGCTGGAAGGATGGGATGGACGGACGGCGGGACCTGAGCAATACGTCCGCGGCTCAATGCGACGACTCGGTGGCTTTCTGATACGGGACCAACCGGCTTTCGTTGGCTGGATGGCGATGGCGATACTGAAAAGCTGCGGCGGTGCCAGGAAGAGAGAGCGAGAGCGTTTGTGCACTTGCTTGCTTGACTTGTTTGTTTGGCTTGCGTGTTTGTTGTCACACACAAACAACAACAAGAAGCAAAAGAAGAAGGAAAACACAGCCGAGAGTCGGTCAGATGGTGGGGATGGAGGTCGTTGGCTCTGTGCCGAGGGGATCGTGAGTGAAGAAGAGATAAGAGGCCGAGTCGAGCGTGGCGAGTGAACTGAGTGTTACGAGTGACAATGCCAAGGGAGGGAGGGTGATGGGCCCGGGCAACTGCGGAAAAGCCAAGAGTGGTATCCCAGCTGGGGCCACGCATGTCAGAGCGAGCGAGCGAGCGAGCGAGCATTCGTCTGTCGACGACGACGCTTGGTTGCTTCTTTACGTTCTTTTGCGGTCACCACACCAACGTGGCCAAAATTGGACGCGTCTTCTGCGGCTTGTGCTGGTACTGGTACTGCAGAGCTGTCTTCTACCCTCCTCTCACAGATGGCGGTAGTCCCAATATCGGCAGCTGGGGTGATTGCGGCTTGGGGTTGCTTCACCTTTTCCACCACCCTCGCAAGCGCAAGGCCACGAAACAGGAAGCAGTAACGCTCGCTATTGACGCGAACGCAACCTTGCATTGTGGGCTTTGGCGAGGACGCAGAAATGAAATGAAATGAAAGGAAAGGAAAACGAGCCAATGGCCAGTGGCGTGCGTGCCTGGATGTGGTGCGAGAGAAGGCGCAGAGGGCGTTCTCAGGAGTCCAGAATCTGTCAGAGAGGCGGACGAAGGCCGAAGATGTGCCCCACCGACAAGAGCAGAACAGCGCAGCACAGAACATGGAGTATTGTGTCAATAATCCGGATGGAAATAAATAACATTTTCAAAAGAGGCAGCTTTGCTTCTTCCAGTTGCAAACCCAGTGGCGGAATCCGTCCGAGTTGTCTATGTGAACCATTTGAAAAGCAAGATTTAGCGTCTGTCAGTTGCTACCATCCGCCATTGATGCGTTGGACAGTCTTATAGGTTATCACTTTAGTCAAGCTCAAACGAAAGAAGGTCCGCTTGATTGCTGCAATCATGGAACGCACGCGCAGCCCAATATTTTTGTGAGGCTGGACATGCCCAAGAAATTGCTGATAGGCTCCCTACTTTGCAAAATGTTTGGAACAGTTAGCCGCATACAAGGAAACATATAAATGTCCATCTTTGAGCTTGCGGCTGTCGCGCTGAATTTAACACTCAAGTCGCGAGTTGAGGTGGGTCGTCTTGCATCGCGTCTTCCATCCCAAAGCGACTCTATGCTGCGCTCCGGTCGTGTCCAAAATCGCCCAACGATAGCGAGTCTCTGCGCCCTAGGCCCGCTCGCTTATAGCAGCGTGATTCGATCGACGTGCTGCCCTCCTCGCACTCGGGGCCAATGTGACTCCCACGTACAGGTAGGTATACTGCGTTTTCGCTTCGAATGGTCCGAACTCCTGACCTCTGCGATCTGGCAAACAACGGGCGAATGCGCAATTGCCGGAGTGAACAGCGCTTGTCACTTGTGCTGATTGAACAAACTACCCTGGTGTTTTACAAATCACAGCAACAGCACTCGTAACAAAGGGTCAAGTTTGATGCAGCACCCTTAAAAACGAGTACGCACCCCTTTTTACCATCTGATTAATCGATTCTTTCCCAACAAATCAAACCAAACCAACTTGTGCCTCGAAATCAACAAAATAATCAAGCCAGGTGTTTACACTTGTTTGCTTTGTCGACTTGTTAGCTTGTTGCGCTGGCTCACAGCTCAATTTGTGTCCGCTTGCTCACAAGACAGGCACTCACTCGCACGCAAATGAGGTCATGAAATACAAACGGACACGAGCGCACATTCAGAAGGCAAATGTGTGGCTGTGTGTGTGTGTGGCGAAAGGGATTCTGAAGTGACGTGAAAGGGGCCAAAGTGTAAAGGTGCGGACAAAAGCCAACAAGATCCACCACAAAAACGTAATTGTTGCGTGACCAAGTCAAGCTCAACAGCTGGGTGCGATACGATATCTCGCATATCTCATCGTATTCAGCAGGGTATTGATATAAACAGTTTTGTAAAACTGATTTTGTGCGACTTGAGGTCGATTCATCAGTCCGGATATGTATTTATACAGGTTTGTGACTCGTGTATCCACCTTGCTGAACATAAACAAGCCAGTTTCAACCACCGCCACTACCGCTCTCTATTGAAGAGCCTCCCAGTAAATCGCAGCTCGTCATTCCCTCTCAAAAGCGCTGTCAACTTCTGAAATCAGCTTTCACAGGAACCTCTTCACTTGCGCGAATCCAATCCCCACACAGACTGACACGCCTTCAAATTGATTGCCACGCACGGCAAGAAAGAATTCAGCATGGAGCGCATCCAAATGGCGTGGCAGGCCGCTGTCTCTGCGCTACTGCTGCTGCTGCTCTGGCTACTCCTTTCCAATAGATGCCCAGCGTTCCCGCTGGACGACCGCGTGGTGCTCGTCACCGGCGCGGGCAGCGGCATCGGCCGCCGTCTCGCGGAGACGATCGCCTCGCGAGCCAAGCGCGTGACGCTCGTGCTCATCGATATTGACCAGCGCGCGCTCGACGCTGTGCGCTCAAGCTTGCAGTCGAATGGCTGCGACGTGCGCGCCTACCAGTGTGATGTGTCGGATGACAGGTGTGAGTTTGTATGGATTGCTATGATCTCGGGTGCGAATGAGGCAGTTGCTGACGTGGATGTGCTATTTTTTGCATCTGTACTGCATGTAGTGCTGTGGATGAGTGTGTGAAGCAGGTTATGCAGCAAATCGCGCCGAAGCGCATCGACGTGCTTGTCAATAATGCCGGCGTCGTCGCAGGCCGCCCGCTGCTCGAGCTCTCTCCGGCGCAGATCTGTAAAACGTTCGCTGTCAACACGCTGGCGCACTTCTGGATGGTGCGCGCTGTACTGCCGTCCATGAAGAAAGACGACACACGAGACGCGATGATCGTCTCGGTCTCGTCCGTGGTGTGTGTGGTGCTCCTATCCGTGCTCTGACACTCTGGATGCATCGTGGTTAACAGTATCGCGTGTACGTGCATGCCTGTGCTATGTGTGTAGATGGGGTTCGCGAGCAGCGCGGGGTTATCCGACTACTGCGCAAGCAAAGCTGCGACGAACGCGTTCCACGAGTCCCGTACGTTACCTTCCAAGTGGTCGCATACTTTCGTTGGCTAACTTTAACACTGTTCATCTTCTGGTATACCATTGTTGTCGTTAGTGCGCCTGGAGCTTCAGCGAGACCGCGTGACGCACATTCGCACGCTGCTCGTGTGTCCAAGCGGAGTGGACACGGGGATGTTCGACGGCGCGTTCCAGGGCGACTCGTGGTCGCTCAAACTCACGCGAGCGCTCATACCATTGCTCGAGGAGCAGGACGTCGTCGACTGCATCTTCTCCGCGATCCTGGGTGGCAAGAAGCTGCTCATCTACTGCTCCAACGGCTGGCGCGGATCCGTGTTTCCCTGGATGCTCCCGATCTCGCGCTTGCTGCCAGTGCCAGTGTACGACCTGGTGATGTCGTTGGCAGGCGGACTCCACGGCATGGACTCGTTCGTGGGCAAAGCGAAGAAACAGAAGTAGGGCTGAAGCGGCAGACAGACAAACCAGCAAATATCTCTGTGAGCTCAAATGCATGGAGCATTGTTGTTGTAAGGTGGCCTGAGTCCCCCCATGTTACTACTGTTGATCCTTCGTCAATTTCAGGTACCGCTCGAACGCGAAGATGCCGTCGGGCGTGAACTCATCGCGGCGCTGCAGGATCTCATCGGCGGTCATCTCGAGCACTTCGTCCACTTCCTCTTGCTGCAACACGAGCGGCCCATCGAAGGTGCAGTCAAAGAGCCCTCCCCAGACCACGCTGCGCGCGTTGCCATAGTAGAACGTGTCGATGTACCGCAGCGGCACGCCGCGCACGCCCATCTCTTCCTCAGCCTCGCGCGCCGCATTATCCTCGAACGACTCGTCGAACTGTACAACGCCGCCCGCCATCGGGTCCAGCATGCCCGGACAGTAGTCCTTAATCATCGTGCGGCGCTGCACGTAGAACTTGCCGCTGGAATGCGTTCATCGTAGAGAGGGGTGAGAGGAGCATAGTAAGGTGGTTAGTAGGGTAACAAATGGGCGTGAGGCTGGCGCTATAGAGGAGGAATGGAGCGAGCTACCTCGAGTTCTTGATAACGATGTACGAGGCTCGATGCGGCAGGTTGAACGCGCGCTGCACAGTCATCCATACAGGGGGAGCACAGCAGCAGAACGACACAAGAAGAATCCATCAGCTGATGCATTCATCAACAGCAACAATTAATTACTATCATCATCTAACGCTGTACAATACTACTACAGCATGCAGCGCGCTCTTGCGCTCGGATGCAGGTCCGTACCATCACGGCGCGGTCCGCCTTGCCAACCACATTGTTGTCCTTGTCCACGATGCACACCTGAACCAGAGACATAAAGACACATGCACATACACACACATGAGCACATATATATCCAATGGGTGCAGGTGCTGAGCAGTAGCTTCGCCGCTAGCAGCTATTAGCAGCAGCAGCGAACGCACCTCTTCCTTGGCGCTCAGCGACATCTTCCACCCCACGTTCTCTCTTATCAATTGCGGCTTCAATGCAAGTCATGAGCCTCCGGGGGCCATTATTTGAGCTAGTGGCTGTACAGCCTGGGTCACCCAATCAATTTTATTTCCCATTTTTCCGACCAGGTCAATCAATACACACTACATGCATACATGGCGGCAGCGCTGTTCCCGGATGCGCCGCTGGCAGCGGACGAGAACGCGATCACGTACGAGCTCTTCTTCTCTTCTTCGATATCAGCAGCTGCTGGTGATGACGACGCGCAGAAGGCGCTGGTGACGCGCGCGCGGGACGAGATGCTGGCGTTCGCGCGCGAGTTCACGCGCGGCTTCATCTGGCAACGCCACCAGTTCCACCTCGCGCTCCAGCACGCGAGCAGCTCCATTGGCAATGACGGTAATGACAATGACGCCAATGGCGACCTTGGTGGTATCATGCGCTACTATCTGAAAGGCGAGACGCACGTGAGCGACGAGATCCAGGACGAGTGGGTGGTCACGGCGCTGCTCGTGGAGCTCACGACCAAGTTCCCAAATGTGCTCGTGCGCGTGCGCGACAGCGACGGCGAGTTCCTGCTCATCGAGTGCGCGGACGCGCTGCCCGAGTGGGTCCATCCAGAGAACAGCGACGGTCGTGTGCTGCTTAAAGACGGAGCACTGCATCTCGTGTCGCCGTCGATTGTGCCAGAAGAGAGCAGTGATGATGAGGCGAACAGGCGGAAGCAGAAGATGAACAAGAAGACAAAGAGCTCCGATAGAGATCCGTTCGCGGACCCGACAGCGATGCGCTGTATCCACGCGGTGCTCAAGCAGCCACTGAGAACCAAAGCGAGCGACGCTATGCAGCGCGCTCTAAACGCCAAACTGGACCAGGTGCCTCCGTTCATGAAGGAGAACCGCCACCGTGTGCGCTGTCTACTGCCAGCGAAAGCTGCGCGTGTGCTCGCACAGAGACCCGAGGTGCTTGGCGCGGCAGTAGAGGCTTTCTACTACCGAGAACCAAAGTTCGCGACGTTCGTCTGCACGAAAATGGAGCTGTTCTCGCCTGTGAATGAGTCTGTAGCTTGCATGGTCTCGTTCTCGCGCTGCATGTTCGCGCAGCTCAAGCAGCAGCAGTTCTTCGCGCCAAAGCCGTTCCAGAAGAGTCCGCAGTACCACAACGCGCTCACAGGGTTTGAGACCGAGTTGTCTCAGCAGCAGCAACAGGACCCACACGCACTGGCGGCGGAAATCGGCATGAAGCTCACGTGTGGGCTCGAGATCCTGTACGCAACCGGCGGGGAAGACCAGTTTGGCGAGTCCTGGCGGCAGCTCATCGACGAAGCGCTGCGATCTGATAGTAGCAGCGACTCTAGCAACAGCGAGATGGAGACGCTGTCGGAGAACGACGACGACTCGTGGCTGTACGTGCACCCCGACAGCCTGGAAGAGAAGCTGCGGCAGGTGGAATTGTCGATGGGCATGGCGAAGAAGAGCGGGGCAGGACCAGGAGGCGCTGAGGAGGAGGGTCTGGAAAGCGTCGGTGGCGCGGAAGAGCTCGAGAACATCGCGACGATGTTCAACAATTTCTTGGGCGGCATCTCGGGCATTGACGGCGTCGAGGGAAACGAGCCCATCCAGTTCAACATGAGCGCGTTCATGGAGATCTTGAACGGCGACGGCAGCGGCGAAGAGCGACGGCCGCGCTTCTCTGAGGGCGGCGAGTACTTCTACGAAGATGATGATGAGGATGACGACGACGATGACTTTGGCAACTCGAGCGCTAGTGACAACAGTGACGACGATGAAGATGAAGACGCGAGGATGGAGGCGGCAATGGCGGAGATGGACGCCGAACTCTCGACGACCCATATGGCCAAGAGTTTCGCGCGCTTTGAACAAATCGATGAGTCTGCGAACGCACGGGACGATGAGGACGCCGAGCTGGACGACGAGATCGCGGCCGACAAACCGCTGGACCTGGACTTCAATCTGCTCTCAAACCTGCTCGAGTCATTCGCGTCGCAGGAGGGCCACGCGGGGCCAGTGAGCAACATCCTGAGTGAGATGAACTTCCCGCGAACCGTTTGATAGAAAAGAGAGAATGGGAATGCAACGTTGACACACGAATTGTCCTTTGGCAGAGCCAAGCTTCAAACTTGCTGAATTTCCCATTTGAAGTAGGCTCCACAGTGATGCGTGAGCACTCGCGAGCAGCCTTCTTGCTTGTTGTTGTTGTTATTGTTGTTGTATCTAAATATCCTGAAATTACATCGCAATAGGTAATGATATGCGGCTTGCCATACAGTTGTTAGTTGGTTGAATACATATTCGCACGAATGTGGACAATGACACGACAAAGCAGAAACCAGCAGAGCTCAGTCGTTTTGCTGCTGCTGCATCCAGGCGAGAAAATCGCGGGTCCGCTCAAAGTTCTCCTCCGCGCGCTTGAGCTTCGCCTCCTTGACGATGAGCTGCCGGACACACAACACAAGTCGTAAAGTTAGTCTCGCAGCGTAATGAGCTGGGCTCTCAACGGAATTGCTCCAGCTCCACGCACTGCCTCCTGGAGCTCTTCGTTGGATGCGAGCGCCAAGCGCAGACGCTCCTCGAGATTCATCACGACGCGCTCCGGGTACATATGCGGCTGGGAGGTCGGCACTGTCGAATCGTCGTCCGGGAACATGCTGTCGAATGTAGACACACAGCACCAGGAGAAAGAGATGTGCGTTAGACATATGCGATGAGCGGCTAGTTGGGTCCGACAGCACACACTCAAAGCATGCAAATGCAGGGGTTCTGTTCTATCCGTATCTGTCCTTGACGGGAATTCTACGCCGACAAAGTCATCAGTAGATAGAGAAGACTACTCTAGGAGTCTCTCGATGTCTGGAGACGAACAGCAGAGCGATCACGAGGCGCTTTCGATAGACCTCGACGAGCAGTGCCTCGAGAACGCGTCTCCATAGGAGGAAGGCAAGCGACTCACAGCCTCCACATGCAACATGCATACATATACAAATGGACAACACACATACGTACCTGTTGCTCTTCTGGGGTGAATCGTCGGTCTCGGTGCGCTCGCCCGAGGCGTGGCGCATGTCCTCCAGCGTCTCGTGGATCGCCAGGAGTCGCTGCTCCACGGTGTTGGAGGCAGAGTACTGGTATTGCTGGATCTCTTCGAGGATCTGGTAAACAAACACAACCGACGATGATCACAGACAATGGTGATTATCACAAACTGCTATACCCCCAACTCTCATTGACCACTCACCTTCTCGCTGGGCTTTGGTGCATTCGCCTGCAGATGCTGCCTGTGCACGTAAAGCTCCGCGTCCGCTGCCACCAGCTGCTCTTTTAGCTCGATCTTCTCGCCCTCCGAGCGGCGCAGTTGCTTCTCCAGTGACTTGTTCTTCTGCTTCTCAGCATCGAGCTCGTGCTCCAGTCTCTCCAGCAGCGTGAGCGTGTCTTGCTGGTGGCGCGACTGCGCTTCTGCAACCATCGACTTGATGCTCGCTTGCTCCTACAACGAACGAACAGATGGATGGATGGATGTCCAGAGCTCACACACGTTAGCTCTCGGGTGCTGACTCCATACATAAAACACTGGACAGGTTCCCCACAACATCGATAAAAACGCACCTCTTCCATGCGCTCCGAGTGCTGGAGAAGCTGGATGATCGCCGTTTGCATCGACACTTGAGACGCCAAGAGCTCGCCACTGCTCATGCTGTCCTGCGTGTCCACCGTCCGCTTCCGTTTCTTCAGCTCGCGCGTCTGATTCGAGAGGTGGCTCGAATCTGCGAATTTCGACTGACTGCGCGCGTCTAAAGAAGATAATCGCAACCAAGTTCTCCGTTATTGCGTAAGCGTTGAATGAGATGTCAACACGAGCACGAGCAAGAAGTACTCTTCTACGCAAGACACGTACCTGATCCATGTGATGTAGATTTCAGCGGTCTCTTGGACGAGAGAGCTGCAGTCACTGCCGCTGCGGGGGTGTAAGCTGTGGCGGGTGGCACTTGGACTTGCGCGGTCTGATTTGTGATGTCGGTGAGCACTGACGGATTGTCCGTTCGAGAGGACGGTCGGTGATGCTGCTGTTGAGACTGGAATTGCGACTGAGACGAATGGGACTGCGACTGAGAGTACCGCGCTGGCGCGGAGACCGAGCGCGCCTTGTCTTCTTTGTAATGATGGCCGAATGACGACCCGAGTCCAGATTCTACAGTGGGGGGAAACATTGGAAAAGACGACAACCAGTTGGTAGGTAGCTTTTCCAAGGGTAATGGCCGCACATAGAACAATCAACACATAATATCAACAAGAGTGGTTTCTCACCTGCGGGCGTTCGCTTTGTCTGTGTCGGTGCCTGAAGCTGTAGCGCTGACGCAGACGCGATTACTGGTGCGTCTGACTGAAAGACTTCCGCTGAGATCGTGAGCAGCTGCAGGTCGTTCAGCCACACGTGCGAGCCTTTGTAGCCACCGAAGATCAGCAGTCGCTGCGCTGCTGGCTTCTTCCGGCGCGCACGAGACGACGGCGACGACAACGATGATGAAGAATAGTCGTACAGCACGACGGAATGCGCCGTTCTCCCCACGGGCGACGTGGAAGATGTCATTTGAGGGACGTTGATGCTGCGCTGCTGGCTTTGCGTACTACTGCTTCTGCTGTCGGTGCTGCTGTTGGGACTGAGCAACTTCCACGTGTTCGTGCTGGTGTCAAAGAGCGAGACGTCATTCTGGCGACTCGTGTGCTCGCGCCCGCCAAACATGATGAGGTGGTGCGGCGGCGTGAACGTCAGCGTGTGGTTCATCCGCGCCGTGGGCTTCTCGCCGAGCGCCATCACTTTGTCCCAGCGCGAGTACAGCATGTCGTACACGTAGATACCGCCAAACTGCTGCTGCGCATCGTAGCCGCCGTACATGAAGATCTTGTCGCCGCACGCCGCCATGCCTGGGTAGGCGCGCGGCGCGGGCGAAGTCCCCGTCGACGGCGGCTTCTTCCACTGGTTCAGCCGCACGTCAAAGTAGAACATGTCGTTGTAGAACTTGGTCGTCTCCGCATTCTTGCCGCCAAAGACGTACATCCGGTCACCAATGAGCTGCATACACCGCAACACACATAGACACATATCCCTGTTAGCAGCCCTAGATCCACACTCAACCATCGTCATCACCAAGAACAAAACTTCCTCGCGCATACCACGCTGCTGTGTCCATGACGCGCGCGCGGCTTCCAGACGCTATTGAACTTGTGTGGCACCCACTGTGCCTCGAGCATCGACTGGCGGATGCGCACTTCGTCGATGCGGAACTCGTCGACCTCGAAGCGCTTCTTCTCGTCCTCCGTGGCCACGAGGATGTTGCCGAGCACGAGCACGCGCATGCCCTTCTGCGCCTCTTCGCTTCGCGACGCCGGGATGTAGTGCATCGAGTGGTAGTCGCGTCCGCCGCCCATGTACGGGAATTCGGCGGGCTCGTGGCGGTGGTTGCTGTTGTTATTGCTTCTGCTGCCGGTGCTGTCTTGCGAATCCATGCTGCTCGTGTGGTTCTCGCTACTCGAAGTGGGCGCCGACTCGTAGTACGACGCAAAATGCGTCGGCGCATACGTCACCACCAGCTGCTTCCATTCGAGCGACAGAGGCGATGGCTCGGAGTGGTCTTCTGTGCGCAGTCACGACATATTCGGTCAATATTCACAGTGAGATCACACGCAAATACAAAATCCGTAGAAAGATTGCACCACGACGTACTGGCTGCGGCAGACTGCGAGGACTCGGACGGCACTCGCTGGGACTGCAGCAGCGCGAGCTCTTCGTCGCATGAGCCCGCCGAGGACTGCGAGAGGCCCGCAATCTCGCCCACAGCGCTCGCCTCCAGCGAGATCTCGCTCGCGTTCGAGTAGTCGGTGTCGTCATGCTGCTGGTGTGTCTCGCTCTGCGCCGCGTAGTGGCTCGGCTCGAGCACGTAGAAGTCGTTGAAGAACACCTTGCCGTTCGAGCCACCGAAAAGCAGCACGCTCTCGGTCGGACCCAGCATCGTCACTGCGTGGCCCGAGCGCGGTGTTGGCGCTTGTTGCTGCTGCTGTTGCTGTAGCTGCTGCTGAGACGGCGGCGGCATTGCGCCGGCCGGAGCGCTACCGCGAGCATTCGTGTTCCCTGTTGCGTGCATGGGTACGGCGCTCTGGCTGCTGCTTGCGCTGTCCGAGAGCAGCTGCGTCCACACGACGCTGCGCACCCGCGAAGAGCTCCCCGTCCGCATCTGCATTTGGGCCTGCGCCTGCGCATGCGCGCCCGCGCGCCGCGGCTCCGTCGTCATCCAGACACCCAAGCGCTCTCGTACGTACGTGCGGTCGGTCGACCGCCACCTTCCCTTTTTCGCTTTTGAAATGCGGCTGTTTTTGGATTTTCAAGGGGTAGCGTACTAAAATAGAGGATCTTCGCAGTACTGCACACGGCTACATTTTCATATTATCGTGAAATGCGAAACAACGCCACAATGTGTGAACAAGTCGATGCCGTGGAGTCCGCTGCTAGCGACACGAGCAGGTCGTACTCTGGCACTGGCAGCAAGCGCGAGATCGCAGGCGCCGAAGGGAGGCTTCTTGCCATCAAAAGTCGATGAAGAGATGCGGTCGGTGACGTCCTGCTCATTTGGGTCGTTGCAATTAGTGTGCAGCTGCCCAATGCTGTACTTCATCACTCTGATGCAGTTGTTGTTCACAAAATAGTGTAGTGCTTGGAGAGCCCCCACACTCAACACGCGGTAAACCTGAACCATGGGAGGGAATGAAGGAAATGAAAGTGCATCATCCAATCCATTCATCCATCCCTCGCTTTTTAAAACAAAACAAAAGAGCAACGCAATACTTAAATTTCAAATCGGTCCGCGGCCGAGAGTAGGTCGAGCGTCACGTCGCCGTTGTAGAAGTCCTGCTCCGACACCACCGCAGTCGTCGCCGTCGCGCTCCCAATACCTTCTCCATTCCCTGCGCCAATGCCTTCGGTCTCCGGGTTGAAGAACTCGTTCAGCAGCGCCTCGTTGATCTCTGTCTGGCTCCCGCCGACCACCTGGTTGCTGCTGCTGCCCAAGTAGCTGACACCCGTGTCGTTGAGCTGCTCTGTGAACGACGTCTTGGTCATGTCCACCACCGGATGCAGCATCGCCTCAGCGATCAGCTGCGCGTCCTCGAAGCTGTCCATCTTGGAGATATACTCGCCGTGGCTGGCGCCGCTGCCGGTGTTGTCCAGCTGCTGGTTGTCTTCAGCCTGGTTGTCGTCGCCCATGCCTTCAATGAGCGACATTCCGCTGAGCTGTCGGTTGAGATCACCTTCGCTGGCAAAGTATGGGTCCTCCTCGGTGAGCGACCGGAGACTCACGCTGCGCACGCTCCCGAGACTCATCATGGACACGAGCTTGCCGCGCGACGACTGCGACTTGGCTTCGCCCGTGGTTTCAATCGGCGCCCACGAAATGCTCGAGCCGCGCTGCAAGCTTCGCGACGACGAGCCGCTGATGCCCGCCAAGCCAGGGTAGTTCTTCGCCATGTCTTCCGGGAGATCGGCCAAAAGGTTGCGGAAGCTCCCGTCCAGCCGCATGGAGCCACTCGATTGGCCACGGAGGAACGCCTTGAAGATCACGATGTCCTCCGAGCTCATCTCTTCGTCCGAATCATTTTCGCCGATGATTGGCTCTGGAAGCGCTTCCGGGGAGCTCAGCTCGGCCTTCACATTGCTTTGGGCAACGTATTGGCTGCTGCTTTGGTTGTTCGACTCGACCGAGCTCGGAGGCGATGGCACATAAGATGGAGTCGACGACGTCACGCTTTTGGACTCATCGCTGTAGTACGAGCCTGGACCTGGGCTGTAGCCGAGCTCGGGGTTGTCGATCTGGTCCGTTGGCAGCAAACGTGGGCGGCCGAGCTTCGTGTACGTTTTCTGGTTCGGGTTCAGCGTCTTCCAGCGAAGCTTCACCGAGTCTTCCGTGCGTCCCTGATAACACGTATGGACGAATGCATTCGCTTAGTACACATCGTCCTGTTGCATCACAAAATCCTCAACCCACGAAGGAAAAAGGGCTTTCTTTACCGGCAAGAGCTCCGCGATCTGCGTCCAGCGGTTGCCGAGCTTCTCGTATGCCTGCTCGATGATGCTGTCCTCCTCCTCGGTGAACGGACTATGAGTGTATAACCAAATAATACCTCAAAACGTTAAGCACAATAAATCAACCCTACACATACATAAATGAGCATCTCGTACCCCTTGTTGATATTCGGGTCCAATCGGTTTCTCCATCGCTCACGGCACTGCTTAGCACTGCAACGTAGCAAACAAAACGCGATTCAATGGTTAAGCTCGTCCAACACATCATCATAATCGCCAACACTAACGCGGAATAAAAGCAACAACGAAAACGCACGTGCGACCCGGGATTTGCGATGCGACCTCGCGCCACGAGTCGTAGCCCTTGAGCATCGTCTCCATGAGGAGATTGTCCTCGTCCACGGACCACGGACCCTTCACGAGTCCCGGCTTGAGCACTTTGTTCCAGCGCTGGAGGCACTGCGCATTGTCTCGCCCCGGTACGCGCTCCGCAACCGCCTACAATAATCAACAGCCAACGATTAAACATTGGTCAGTATCCTATTCTATTCGATCAGAAGACAGCTCCAAAAGGAAAAATGAACAGAAACCGCACCATCCAGTTACGGTGTCCGAGCTCGTTCACAGCCTGACGCAGCGCCTCATCCTGCTCCGCGGTCCATCGCTTGACGAACGCGCCGGCTTTCTCGTTCTCGGCGCGCACACGTTGCGCGTCGCGCGGCTTCTCGTACGCCGCGGCGCTATCGCTCTGGAAGTCCACGCCACTCTCACGTCCGCGCTTGCTAAGAAAAGAAAGACAAGTAGCATCACATCACACAGAGTCGGTCAGTCGCATGGAAAGCAAGTAAGTGTCCGCCCTGTGCGCGGAACACCAGCAGAAAAACGGGGTCGTCACGCGCGCACTTACATTGAAATGTCGACGACTGCGCCATTCCACCATCATCGTTCAGTTCATTTCGTTAATCCATTCAATTCATTTCAGAGAATGAAGAAAGGAGGAAGGCACACGCATCGGGGGATGTGAAGTTAGACACCATCGCTTAGACGGCACGCGTTCACACTCATATACAGACACGTTGCGTCACGTACCCATGGCGCTCGCTCTTGTCGCTCTTGTTGGCTGGGGCGGGTTTGCGCGTGTGATCACAGGCGGAGCTGCGTGGTCTTCTTCCTGCTCTTCCTGGTCTTCTTCTCTCTCTTTCACGCTCACACACAACACAGTGCGCTCTCTCTTGTACACCCACAGTCACTCTCGACTTCCCTTCCCCCTTCCTTCCCCACCCAATCGGAAACCCGCTTGTTTTTGTCCAATTAAAGATCCCGAAGTAGATAAATTCTGATTTTCAACCAATGAATGCGATGTATTTGGTGTAGCTATGGCTACACTTCTGTGGAAAGAGTTTCCCAGTTGATGCGATTGACGCACGAGTCACACGGTAACTGCAACTGGTTTCTGGTTCCCCAAAGTGATTGATGATGATTTATCCATGGCCACTGAGGACACATGGAGGTAACGATGCCCATACGTTATGCCGCATCAGCTGTCTGCCTGTGGCAATCTGGGGCTGAGCTGGGTGCGCCATGAGGCGACGACCGGCTTCCTTGACGATTTGATGATTGGTGATGACGTGTGTGTCGCCGTTGATGTGTTCGGTACCCTCTCTGCACTGGATCGAATCGGTCGATGTCTTTTGGTGTCCATCCAGTCTGTCTGGCTGCCTCTCTACGTATTGACCACCAGTAGACAGACATTCATGCTTACTCCACTCGCTTACGCGAAGAGCTATTGTGGAGCTCCTCGGTGTGTCAAACAGCTACGATCTGCCATTTCGCTTGGGTAGCTGTTTGCCTCCATTCGAGCTCTTGTTTGCCTGCCTGCCCAAGAGACTGCTGCGTGCACATGAACGATGATTGATTCGATTTTATCACTCGCACTATCTTTCGCTGCTTCTTACAATTATATAACGAATTATAGACTTATCCAACGTCGGTTTGCGTGTGTGCGTGGTGGTGTCTCGCCTTCCTTCCACCTTCATCTTCGGTGATGACCGCACTTTTGTTCTTCACTGCACGCGCGAAAGCTGGTTAATATTGTACTCCCTTTCGGATCGGACGCATCACGCTCGGGTCAAAGAGGTCGTCGATCTCGCTCGTTGCGTCGACCACCGCGGGAGACAGGCCGATCGTGCTGTGACTCCGCGCAATGTCGTTGTCCGAGTCGTCGTCTTGGTAATCCAGCGAGTGGAGTAGGTTCTTCGCGCTGTTGCTCGAAAAGCTAGTGAACATGCCCGAGTCCATCGGAAGGTGGTTCAGCATGCTGTTGTTGCCTTCGTTTGGGTCGGCGCCAATCGCGCTGCCACCAGATGCGCGCAGCTGGTCGATCAGACCCTGGAACACATTCTTCTCTTCGTGTCCCATCGTCTGCACCGCTCTTGAGAACGAATCCATCGTGTTCAAAGTGTGGCCACTTGACAGGTTGAAAGACGACTTGGACGCCGACCGAGATGATCTCCCCGACATGCGGAACGACGACGACGTGCCAGGAGGGCGGTTCGCGAGAGACACTTGACGCAGCATCTCGTCCAGCTCGCCACTCGCCAGCAGATCCTCTGGCGACATGTCTGCGATCGATGTGAGCCCTCGAGAACCGTCAAAGCTCATCAAACTATTCGAAAAGCTACGTAGGAGCTCCTTGAGGATCGCCGCGTCCTTCGAGTCCACTTCCTCTTTCGACTCCTGTGGTTCCACGATTGGCTCTGGCAAATCGCTTGGAAGCTGGGTTCGGTGCTGCACATGTTGCTGCTGCTGCTGCGGGGGCTGGGGCTGAGCGTACGTAGACTGTTGTTGGTGCTGTTGAGGCAGCTGTTGTTGCTGCCGGTGCTGCTGTGGGTGAGCTTGTAATGGAGCCATGCCACTCATATTCGGGTTAGCCACAGTCGCGTACGCGCTCGAGTTGCTGTAGTCGTAGGAAGGATTGTACGTGTCCTGGTATGGAAGACCAGCGTTTCCACCGCTATTCATGTCTGGGATCGGTGCCATGATCGCCGCCGCGATCTCGTCTGGATTTGGAGGGGCAGTCGAGCGCGGTTTGTTCGCGTTCATTCCCGGCACGAGCTTTGGGCGACCCGGTTTCGCGTTCGTTTTCAGGTTTGGGTTGAGCGACTTCCATCGGAGCTTCACTGCGTCCTCTGTGCGACCAGGTAGCAGCTCCGCGATCTGGGTCCATCGGTTGCCGTAATTCTCAAACGCTTGTTGGATGGTGAAATCTTCTTCTGGGGTGAACGGTCTGGACGTGGAAGTGAGAATGAACAACAATCAGTACATTAAAATAACTTGACCATTGTGGAACACGAAACAAAACTACTCACGCTTTGTTAATGCTCGGATCCAAGTGATTTCTCCATCGTTCGCGACACTGCTTTGCTCTGAAGATTTGCCCCAAAACAAGGATTCGATAAGGTAAGCCACCAGAGGCAACGATTGCACATCCACTCAAGCAAAGACAACGTACGTTCTTCCAGGAATGTGAGCCGCGACCTCACCCCACGAGTGGCAGCCCTGCAGCACCATTCGCTCCAGAATGCTGTCTTCTTCGTACGACCAGTGGCCCTTCACGAGCCCTGGCTTGAGCACTTTGTTCCATCGCTGCAGGCATTGCGCATGGTTACGCCCAGGCACTCGTGACGCAATCGACTGATGAAACAACACGCACATAACAACACACAGACACAAATGTAGAGAGCGAGATGCGTGTTATGACCATGCTTCCCAGGATAATAGCACGGTCGCATCAGAAAAGAGGACTCACCTTCCAGTTGCGCTGCCCAAACTCTTCGACAGCGGTGCGCAGCGCCTCGTCCTGCTCCGGGGTCCATCGCTTGCCCGCTCCTTTATCCCCGTCGTCAACCTTGACGCGCTGTGCGTCGCTCGGCACTGCGTGGAACGACGCCAGCAGGTCCTCTTCCTCGTCCGACAAGTCGCGATCGCGTTTACTATCGTATCATTCATTCATCCACCGAATCAACACACGATACGGTCGCGTCAATAACTCTCTCTTTCTCTCTCTTCCGTGTTAACAAGACGAGCCACACAGGCAGTGCCACCTCTCGTATAATATATATCAGACAGACAGACAGCAGCTAGCTCGCTCACTTACATGTTCATGTCAGCTACATCACCGTGACGCCACGCACACACACACACACACACACACACACAAATGATACCGCCATATCCCACAACAACAGCGCACACAACGTTAGCCAAGCCAATAATCCATCCGCATTTAACAGCGCGAAGAGCTCCTTTCCCTTCCGCTCGCGCCAAAGGGAAAAAGAACCAAGAGCGACATCAGGAGAGCAAGAAGAAAGCCGATGTCACGCACCCATCGTCGCTCGGCGTCTCCTGCTGCTGCGTCCTCTCTGTCTGCAAATGCTGTCTGCCGCGCGCTGTTCTGCTCTCTCTCTGGAAGTGTTGTTGCGCTGCTTGGCGGCGCTTTCTCTTTCCCAACTGCGCTTCCCAAAGTTCAATGCTCTCTTCCCCTCTCGGCTGAACAGCTGATTGTTTTTGCAGAGGCTGGGCGGGGCGGTAGTGAAACCCTTATTCGGCAACACCATTGTTCAGATTGCGCAAAGTACGACTTTGCATTTGGACATTGTAGGGGTTATTCGAACCCTTCTTAAAAAATGTAGATACAAACTACGACTAGAATTGGAAGTGAAATATAGCTACACAATTCCAGAACCGGAGGAAATTGGCTTTCGAAATGCATGCTAAACCTGTATAATATTCGATTTGTGTAGTTTTGGGAGTGCGTGCGGTTGCGTGATTAGGGTCAATTTTCCGATGGCCTTCTCGAGCGAGCGTGTTGTTGGTTGGTTGATCCGTAATAGCGCGCGAACGAAACAGCCAAAAAGATCGCTTCGTGGCCCATAATCGCCCGGTGATTTGATTCCTCCCAGCATTGTTGAGAGCATTGAAGCAACATGCAAGTGTGCGGCTACAGCAGTCGAGCGCCAAAAGCGTCCCGCTTTCTGTGTCATACTGCTCTACAGGCACACACCAACGTGTGGCATAATACGCACAAAACGTGCAAGTGTATATTACGCGCAGCCAGCGAAGGTTTGAGTTCCATTCTAACGTTATTCTTTCCATGGCCGAAGGTGATATTAGATAAGCTCGCAATTGTGGCAATCCTGGCTCTTTGCGGTAGTCGAAATCGAGAAAGCGGAGCTGAATCTCCTCATCTTCCTCTCATTTCTGAAGAGTATCACTCTGTCCAAACAACTCTGCTGCTGACTTTGTGAAGCCCAAGAAAGAGACTCAAGCGTACAGCTGGGCAAGTTGACGCTACAATGCACCATGCAACAGCAACACAGCAAGTGTCTTCCTTTCCAAGAAGAGAGAGTCCTCCTCCACGTTGCTCCCCAATACTGTACACCTCGGCGGCGTTCGTATTCCTCCACAGCCTCTCATGACGTGGGTCAGTCAGTTGTCGGAGGTTCCAGTCCCATTTCGTACACAAGTCTTGCCAAGCACGAAGGCGACCACTCTGGTTTGCTGGCTCTTGCAATAGTCGAAGCTCTATGAGCTGAATCTCATCACCTTCCTTCTTCTATTCAGAAAACTGAAGACTTTGCAACATGCCACTCACTTACTCGCTGACTTCGCTGCTGACTTAATTTGGTAAGCGCATCCGTGCAACACTAGGCAACTTGAAGCTGTCGCGCAGCAACCCGTCCTCGTAAAGGAAGAGTCCACTGTCTCCTCGATGGCTTATTATTGCTTCACGAGGACAGGCCGTCTACGTGTCACCTCTCGGTGGCGTTTGCATTCTCAACATTCTCAACATTTATCACACCACAAGGGATACCACAACACAACTTACGAGGTGACCGAACGCGTTATGAGGACGCGACACTCTACTCCCGCCTCGCTCTTGTTGTCCGTTCAAGTGAGAGCCGAATTCCAAATTCAGCGATTTCGACTGATATGCAATGCAAGCTTGCGCTTCCATGGCAACAGGAGCTCTTCAGTCGTGGGGATTGCGCTTTTGAAGATGTCGTTTGAACAACCAGGAAGGAGCGCTCCTATCGCGATCTTCATTGGCCGAAAGTGCGCGGCAACTAATCGCGGGACCTAAGCCTGTCAAATATTGTTATTGAAGTAATATGATATTACTGGGGGATAATATGTATAAGCTTTTATAGCAATGTTGAGCCTTTGAAAACACATTTTCCTGCTACTATTTATCCTGATCGGATCGTGACGTCAGTGTCACGACTGCCACATTTTTGTATGCGAAGCTGAAGAGCAGCGAATAAAACATCCATCCATCCGCCATTGGCAACTTCCTCATGTGCTGCCCGCCGCTCGTCAGGCGGTCCCTCCTCCATCCGCACTCCGCAAGACTCCGGCCAGCCAGCTAGACAGACAAGCTGCACGCATAGTCATGCTCGCTCAAGCCCTGCAGCGCGCCGTTGCGGCGGCCCCGCGCCGCTCGCTCCAGCTGCAGCGCGCGCTGAGCTCCGTGCCAACGCAGACGATCGACGGCGAGAAGTTCGTGAACGTACGCGACACCCGCCTCGCGTACGCGGACATCATTGTACGTGACAACTTGTCAGCCTACAGGTGAGGCTAAGATTGGGTGCTGACTTGTGATGCTTGTGATGCTTGTGATGAATGGATGCGTCAATGTAGGGTGAAGAGAGTCTGAGCGGCAAGCTCATCAGCGCCGGGCCGATCCTTGAGCGCATCGACATCTTTGGTGCCGCCGTCGCGGAAAAGTGCGTGTCTGCAATGAGCCGCTAGTGCTGTGTTGCATTACGGTATTGTATATGCGCTGTGTGAGTGAGTGGTGATGCTGACCGAGTGGCTGTTTTGATATTGTGACTGCAGTGTCGCGTGCAAGGGCATCGCAACGATCTCGGTGGACCGCGTGGACATTGTGAGCCAAGTGGCGCACGGCGACCTCGTGCGCCTCGAGGGCGAGACGATCTACACGGGGCGCTCGTCACTCTCGACGCTCATCACGGGCTACCGCCACGACCTGGAGACCGGCCAGTTCGTGCACACGCTGAGCGCGATCATGTCGTGCGTGGCACTGGACGAGCAGATGCGGCCGAGCCCCGGATTGCCGCGTCTCGTGGACGACGCCGGCAGCGAAGGGTACGTGGAGAAGCTCGAGGCGCTGGCGGCCCAGCGCAAGGACCTTGGTGCGCGCTGGCAGAATGTGCAGGACATGGTGGACCAGCTGCCGCGCATCACCAAGGACATGATCCACGTGTTCGAGCACAGCGAGAGCAACGCGATGCACACGGTGGCGATCCCGGACACGCTCATCGAGGTGCAGAACTCGTTTTTGCCCAAGCATCTGAACCGCAACAACACGATCTTCGGCGGCGAAGTGCTCACGTGGATGGTAAGAGCTATCAAATGAGTGTATTCGAGCGATTGATGGTACTGGGCTTACTTACCATTACCCTGCGGATTGACTGAATTAATTGGGTTTGCAGGACAAAGTCGCGCTATACTGTGGGCGCAATTTCACAAAGAACACCAACATGGTGACCGTCGCGATGAACCGCATCTTCTTCAAGCTGCCGATCACGATGGACGACATCGTGACCATGCACGCGCGCGTCTGCAGCGTCCGGTACGTATTAGCTAGTGATTGGCATGTGCCATTTGTTTTAACATAGCTCTTGGTTTTGCCAATGTGTTTGCTGACGTTATGGCCTTTCTGTTAAATGCACAATTGCAATAGTCGCCACCACGTCGAAGTTGAAGTCGAGGTGTTTGTCGAGCGCATTGGCTCCAAGGAGCGCCGCAAGTCGCATACAGGGTACGTTCACACAGTAGTCCATTCGCATTGCATTGCTTTTGAGATCACTACTCATGGACTTGGCTGTATGTGTACGTGCGTATGAATCTACCAGGTACTTTACGGTCGTGAACCTGGACCGGTCGTACCGCAAGAAGCCGATCGCGAAGCGCCTCGCGGTGGATGAGAGCGACCAGGAGAGCATGCGCACGCTGCTCAAGGCGCAGCACCGCTGGCTCTTCGACGGCGAGGAGAAGAAAGTGCTCACGCTCGACCCGCTCGAGATCTCCACGCTCACAGCGCGCGCGTACAAGGCACGCCAGGCGCCGTCCAAAGTGCTGTAAATAACGAAACGATAGAGTAAATAATGACATTGCACCGCATCCAATAGACTGCTGTACACAACGAATGGTACCAGCGCATGACAAGGTATGAATAGATAAAGCGCTCGGGTTTACTCAGAAGCTCAACAGTGACAACAGCAGCAGCAGCAGCATGTGGGGCGACTTTTCTGAGAGACCGCGACGTGCACGAAGCGCTCGTCCAATCAGCGAGTTACGCGCTCGTCCAATCACCGAGTTAAGCTCGCAGTGGCAAGCGTCTGCTTCGCCGACGGCCTGCGCTCAGCGCGACCTGGCTGATTGGACGCCGCGCGTGATAAGACGCACCCAACAAGGCACGCAGAGACAAGACGACATGCATGTGTGGGGTAAATGAGCACCATAAATGACGGCATGCCGCTGGTTCGCTCGTCGAGCGGCCACTTTGCAACTTTGAGTGGCAAAGTGACATTTTCATCGTTAAGTCGACTTGAATGGCTAAAATGCCATAACATAATAGAGCCATTCCTGTGCTTTTGCAGGAAGTGCCCATCCTCCGAACATGTCGACTTAACTGTCCCGTCCAACTCTTCGTGTTGAAGCGTCAACATTCGCCCGTGCAGTCAATCAATCAGAACGCAATTCGCCAAGCACCAAGCAGGACGAGAAGAAAAAAGACGTGAAACATGCTCGTGAAGGCGCTTGTGGGCACGGCGAAGGACCTCTGGCAGCGCCGCCTGCTGCCTGCGCAGGTGCGCGCCAAGGACACGCGCCTCGCGTTCGCGGAGATCATCGTACGTTGCTCGCTTTGTCTCTGTCCTGCACGAAATTGAGGAGCTACGTGCGCGCGGTGGTAACGCACTGTATATTCCTCCTGTGTTGTGCATGCGCTGTGTTTGATATGCGCAGGGTAACGAGAGCCTCAAGGGTACGATGGTGCCCACCGGTCCGATCTTGGAGCTCATGGATGTGCTCGCGGGCTCGATCTCGCTACGGTACGCTTTGTGTGGTTGTGTGGGCGAACATTGAGGCAGGCGAGTGGCTGATGAATGCGTGCGAGTATGTGCTCCTGCTGTCTACCTATACAGTGTTTCGCGTGGGCCGACTGCGACCATCTCATTCGACCGCGTGGATCTCGTGAAGCCTGTGTTCCACGGTGACCTCGTGCGCACGGAAGGGCAGGTGATCAGCATGAGCAACTCGTCCATGGCGATTCAGGTGCCGCGCGCTCTTCTCAGTTTGTTGTGTCAGATGTGTCTCTGCGTTTGTTGCTGACACAGCGTATCGGTGTCTTTGTGTCATGCTACACAGGTCAGCGGGTTCCGTCACGACGTGCCGACTGGCACGTTTCAGCACACGCACAGCGCGATCATCACGATGGTCGCGATCAACCGCTTTGGGCGTCCGCGCAAAGTGCTCCCGCCTCTCTTTGACGACGAGCAGGCAGATTTCTGCCTAAAGATGCGCGACACCGCGAAGGAGCGCAAGGACCTCTCGTACCGTTGGCGCAAGGAGCAGGACGGCGTGGACAAGATGGCGTTCGTGTCGAAAGAACTGATCGAGATGCCGCACGACAAGGAAGAGTACGTGCCCGTGAGCGACACGGAGATCGAAGTGCGCAACTGGTTCCTGCCGCGCAACCTGAACGTGAACAACACGCTCTTTGGCGGTGACTTGCTCTCGTGGATGGTACGATTCATGGTGTGACTGCTGTTTGTGTGATAACTATGGATGAACTAATGGATCTGCTGTGCTGCATAACTAGGACAAAGCCGCGCTGTACTGCGCCAAGAACTTCACCAAGAGCGAGCGCATGGTCACGATCGCGATGAACCGGGTGTTCTTCAAGCTCCCGATCTCGTCCTCGGACGTCGTGACGCTGAAAGCGCGTGTCGCCAACGTCCGGTACGTTTTGTCTCGCTTTGCCATTCTTTCTTTCGTCGAGTGCTCGTTGAGGCTTTGAGCTCACTTTCTATCGTCTTGCCCGGATTGCTTGTACTGTGACCAGTCGATTCCGCTTGGAGGTGGAAGTTGAAGTGTTCGTGGACCCTGCGGACCAACCGAGCACGCGCAAGTCCCACACTGGGTACGTCTCTGTTTTAATGCTGCGATTCTGTGACCCGCCATTCTTGACATCGGTTCTCTAACACGTCGACTATTTCGACTATGGCATTTGCATACTGCAGCTACTTCACCGTGCTGAATGTTGACGATGCGGGCCAGTACAAGCCGATCAACAAGGGTCTGCTCGTCGACGAGTCGAACCAGAAGGACATGCGCACGCTACTGAAGGCGCAGAAGCGGTGGCAGTTTGAGGAAGAAGACAAGAACCTGCACTCGCTCAAGCCACTTGAGGTCTCACTTTAGACCCGCGAAATACTACCAGAATACGTGCAGTTTCTGTGTATGCATCATACAAAACATACAAGAGAAAAAGAGAAACTGTTACCAGTAGAGAACAACTTGTGTAACTCTCCAGTCGTACCGAGCTTTTGCGCTCAAATCGTTCACGTCGACAAAAGCAACACACAAACGATGGCATCCCTTGTTCATGTATGTGGACTCGATAGTACAATGTCGTTTAGGCGTCTCCTCTCCATTGCTGCAGCCTTCATCCGCCGCAGCTTGTACTCCGTTCTTGTGCAAATGCTTGTATCTTGTGATGAACTGTAACTCGCCACTGTATTCAATAGTTAGATCTTCGAAGTTCGACTCTTTCCCTGGAAGAGACCAATTATTAATAACACTATATTTCAGTATTTTAATACGACAATACCATCTTATTGTCAAGAATACAAAACTAAAGATGCATGCAACCATTAATTTGTTCTCTTTGCGCTTAGTTACGAGCTGCTGCACATTTTGTCCCCAGGTACATTTTGCTTTATACACGAGGATAGGTTTAATTGAAGCTTGATTTGAGTATTCAGTAAAATAATACCAACTAAATGGGGAAACCTAAAGGCAGGCAGGAAAAAGCCTAAAGACAGGCAATTCTGGTTAATTAGTATGTCACACATAATTTGCTGCAAGTTTGGCATTGAGCAAGGCGGCGTGACTCTTGCAGTGTTAGATTCAAGTTGCCGACATTGACCAGGCGGACTCACGGGACCCACGGGACCGATTTACTGGTGGTGGCGCCTCCATCTGCTCCGCCTGCCCACTCTCGAGTCCTCCCCGCCACGCTCCCCACGCAGTGAGAGCAACACGGTGACCAGCTGCCGTCAGAGAAGAAGGACGCCGCATTCTCGCGACTGAAGGTGAAAAAAGCAAGTCCACCAATCCAGCAAAGCGCTCCGAGGATGGAGACTCCAGAAGCAAGCGTGTGGACGCCAGAAGAAGATGTCCTGAGCGAGACGTTTGCGTCTGGCGCCGCGGCGAAAGAAACTCTGTTCGAATATGCCATTTGCAATGGTTTCGCTCTCGTAACGAAGGATTCATGCTCAAGCTCCGTCACATTCGTGTGTGCTCAAGGTGGCGAGAAACGAAGCCACAGCTCAGGTGGGCTACCGCCTCAAAACGGTCTTTGATCGCTTCGGACGAAGAAGGTTGGCTGCTCGTACGAGATCAAGCTGGTTCGATCCGGACACGGCCGTCAGAGCTGGAGTGCGATCGACTGCACTGCGACTCACCGCGACCACGAATCACTTCCGTCTGATAGGATCTCGGCTTTGCCTGCAGCATGGCTGTAAGGATGCATGATTGCAGGACCTTCACTCTTGGAGTGTGGGCCGTCATCATTTGTACTCTCTCCCTTTTTACATACATTCTAGGATAGCAAAAGAAAACAAGTAGCGTAAACCACACGCACGCAAGGCACGTGCGACAAGTTGAAGATTCATATTAGATAGAAAAGAAATCAGAAAGAATCCAGTGGGGTAAAGGCACGGCAGGATCTGTGTCTTGCGACACAGATACGCGTGTCTGTGTCCTACGCCCATGTCCTACCCACAGGGCGCCCCTTTTGGACAAGAAACAACGAGTAGGAAGACAGGCAGAAACAGACAGACTCACACACTCACTTCTCATCTTACCTCAATATCAACAACCGCCTTCCACTCAAACTCCTCACCTCGCCACCGACTTCGCCTCTTTGCCTCTCTCCTCACACGACCGTGATCCTCACCACCCAACGCTTCCTCGCTCTACGCCAGACCAGCGCTCATCTCGC